>OZ007514.1:7571926-7816076 GCA_963931865.1 Axinella damicornis | reverse complement strand
ACTTGAAAACAGCACACGATACTGTGGTGTAAAGATTGCAATAATGATGATCCGGATCACAGGTACATATAACTATATCAAGACAGTTAAATTATGTAACAAAGCTATACAAAATGGTAACGAAAATACCTCCAAGCCCTCTGCAGCAGTGGTGAGGCTAGGAGGGCAAAGAAAGTACTTTACCTTTGAAGCAACAGGTGGGATTCCAAGAGGAGGTTATTCTGTGACTCTGTCACAGCTGTGAATAGACAAGGCTTTGCATGACCACTGACTGTGCTGTATTTCAGCCACTGACTGCTGGCTAAACACATACATTTTGCCCTAGCTTTGGCCAGATAATATACGGAAGAATGTGTAGCAACTCCACCCCTTCCGGGGTCGCAGCTGTGGCTGTGGAGCATATTGGAGTGACCATCCCTGGGATTTGAACCACTTGGCCACAAGTCACGCGCAGAGTCAAATGGGACAGGGAACAACACAGTAATACATGCGGGAAGTGACAATGGGCACCAGCCTTCATCGGTTAGACTGCTGTTGCTGGAAGGCCGCCTACAGCTCACTCTTGCAGTATGCGATTCTTCTTCTCCCGTTTACATTGATAAACACCATAAAGCAGACCTCTCAACTCTCACGATCCCACCGTGAGACTCACGATTTCAGCCCTACTCTCACGGTCTCACGGTGATGTCCTCGTTTCTCACGGTCTGCTGATCAACTAAGGTTAAAAGTTCTGTGATGACCTCATTTCTCACGGTCTGCTTATCAACTAAAGTTCAAAGTTCTAGTTCTGTACACATGTGCACATGTCAGCTCATGAGGTAGTCAGTAGAGTGATTCTGAAGGGGAGGAATTGGCTCAGGGTGTATGCAGGACTCTGACGACAGCAATGAGCACCAGCAGCAGTCCCCTCCCAGGCCAAAGACGTCCAAGAAACTCACAGGGGCAGCTACTTACAGGACCAAGTTCAGCTCTATTTGGGTATCTCACTATAGAGTTCTTTTTGAAGTTGAGAGGTCTGCATAAAGTGTGTGACTGACATACACACACAGAATAGGTGGGGAGGGATGATCTCCCCCCCTTTCCCTCCCTCCCTTTCCCTCCCTCTCCCTCTCCTACCTCCTTCCCCCTCCCACTCCCACTCCCCTTCTCCCCTCCAGCTAACATTTACGTGGTTGTTAATCATGTAATTATGCCCCAAGTCCTCTTCTGCTCCCATGTATTATCAGCAACAAACAAAGGACATAAAACACTGGGAACGAGGCCAGCTACAACCACACGTGGGCGAGCTCAATAATTATGTCTTTGGCAGTCTTGTTAAGGTAACCGCAGCTATCTTCAGCTTGGCCAATCAGAGTACTTGATCACTACATGGGGGGCACATCAAATTCCTTGCCCCTTCCACCCACTCCTCCCCTTCTCAACACCCACACACACTACACACACACAACCATCCACACAAACACCCACCAACCTACCTGTATGATTACTTGTCATCCAGTTGCTGAAGGTTCAAAGGTCATGAAGCCTTGAATGGCAGACATAACAGCACCCTTGTTCCATGATCCAGTTGTAATTATGACCTGAGCAACTCTTGAAGTGTGGTTGCAGATGCTTACCAAACTGCAAGAAGAACTTGGAATCTCAGAACTCAACCAGCTTCAGAGATACTTCTGTCGGGGTCTCCTCTGTGGAGGGAGGGAGGGATGGAGGGAGGAAAGGACGAGACAATACAACACTTAGCTGCTGTGTCTACATGTGCTCAGTTCGGATGTTCCCAGCAGGGATCGAGGTTGATTCCTCCCTCACACACACTGCACAGCAAGCAATTAGTGGCAAGCCACCTCAATAACATAATGCCGGTGATATTCATTAAGGGAACTACACAGAGAGATATTTTACCATTGTATAGGAATGCACATGTACAAACGAGACAACTCCAAAGTTTACTTGTACCCCTACAATGACGGATGACACTGTGCATTACACCTCCCTTATCTCAGTGCATGGTAAGTACGGTAAATGTACAGGTACATGACATGTGTTGCCTTATTCACACTTGCTGTTATTATACACGCTTGGTGCTGAATCAGATATTAAAAGCAGTTCTACCACAGTGGGTGAGCGATCCTTTGATGTACAACGGAGGATAAATCAGTTATCCTCCGCTATATAGATGACGTAATTGTACCACGCTGTGCTGAGAATCAGAGAGTTGTGGCTGTCTACCAGCCAGATCCAGCTACGAACTTGACTTGGAGGTTATGTCTGTGGTAGAAGCCAGATCTACCACGTCAACTCGGAGGTTATGCGGTTTATCCTCCAATTTTCACTAACATCTCTCAATTAAGACCACTGACTTATACATAGGCAGAATCTATTAGTTGACTTGCTTGATCACTAAATATCTAGGAATGTGCATATGCACAGAGAATGCCTTGCACACACGAGCATAATTAGTAGGCGTGGCCTCATGTAGTAGGACAGCCACGTGCAGTCAGAAGCTGTCGTAAGAAGATGGCAAAGTGTACGTCTATGATAGCTCAAGTGAGTTCAGTGATGATGTCATCAGCATCCCCCGTTAATGGACATGTCAACTGGTAGCCTTGGTCACAGGCTGCATGGCCTGGGAATGAGGCCACAAATATGCATCTCCGTAGAAACAAATCAGATTAGAATCTGGGAATGGGACACATACACCTCCATATGAGCACAATGCGTAAGCCCTCCACGAAGGCCAGTCTAGAACACAGCAGGGGAGGAGTTGTCGAGGCAGACGGTGAAGATGTGGGTGTTGCGGTGGTTGAGTAGAACTGGGCAACCAGGCAGGTGACCATGAGTTCAAGGTCGGTGAAGGTCGGGACGTCAGCCTGCATGCTGGAGGGTTGGTGGAGGAAGGGGGAGTGGGGGGGGGGGGGGGAGAGGAGGTGCTGGGGTGGTGTGTGTGTGTGTGTGTGTGTGTGTGTGTGTGTGTGTGTGTGTGTGTGTGTGTGTGTGTGTGTGTGTGTGAGAGAGAGAGAGAGAGAGATGAGAGTTCAGTGTACGGAGGGTAACACTGATTGACCTCTGACCTCTATCATGTAGTATCAATACAATCTAAAGGAGGTGGAAAACAGGGGAGGTGAGGGTGAGGTCAAAGGGCATACAGTGAGTGCACCAATGCTCTGTCTATGGCTATTGGTGTCCTCTGCAACACTTGTTCCAGTTCATGCAGTTCTTGCTTTACGATGGGGCTGCAAAGCAACACAATGCTACTAGTATGACCTGTATTGTTGGTACAGTGTGGTTTACCTGCAGGTATGTAAGTCCTTTTTTGAGTTCTGCTACCTCCAGTTTGAGGGGGTCATCTCTCTGGATCTTCTGCTCTGCGTCTCGTAGCCATGCAATGAAGTAACCAAATGCATCATGAAATGCATGAGCACTGGGGGAGGAAGGGAGGGGAGGGAGGGAGGGAGGGAGGTGGGAGGGAGGGAGGTGGGAGGGAGGGAGGTGGGAGGGAGGGAGGGATGGAGAGAGGGGGGAGGGAGGGAGGGAGGGAGGGGAGGGAGGGAGGGAGGGAGGGAGGGAGGGGAGGGAGGGAGGGAGGGAGGGAGGGAGGGAGGGAGGGAGGGAGGGAGGGAGAGAGGGAGGGAGGGAGGGAGGGAGGGAGGGAGGGAGGGAGGGAGGGAGAGAGGGAGGGAGGGAGGGAGGGAGGGAGGGAGGGAGGGAGGGAGGGAGGGAGGGAGGGAGAGAGGGAGGGAGGGAGGGAGGGAGTGAGGGAGGGAGTGAGGGAGGGAGGGATTGGTGCCAGCCAGGTTCTGGCATGGCTTGCTGTGCCCCATCTGGGTTGCCCACCCAATGGCGGCAGATGAGATTCAATCTCATCAGAAAGGAAGTGAATACATCACTTCCTGTCAGTCTTGCCAACTTATTCAGCATTACAGCTGCTTATGCTCAAACTGTATAGGCTTTCACACTTCAAAACCTCGTGTGGGAGGATGGGAGGGAGGGAGGGAGGAAGGGAGGGAGGGAGGGAGGGAGGAAGGGAGGGAGGGTGGTGAAGTGTAGGAAGAAAATAAGAATCAACGGAGGGAGATTAAATTAGTTGTGAGGGAGAGACTTACTCAGAGAGTTCAGAGTCCAGCATTCCCTTCTGGTTGCAGATCCTGTCCAGTATAGCCTTATACCGCTGCTCCGCTGCCTCTTTCTCCCTCCGCGCATCATCCTCACCATCACCCTCCCACACTCCACCACCCTCCTTCCCCTGCTCTTCCCAAATACCATAGGCACATTGGACGGCTTGAAGCTTGGGGTCCAAAGCCAGGCACTCCACCTCAAGGGCTGTGGGATATGGCTCTGGCTCACCCCACAATGTTCTACATATGGTTGAGATAAACGCGATAATAAATATTAATTTTCAATGCTTTCTAGCGCCTATTCTACAACAGCTAGAAACATGGCAGCAGCAAGATGAATCCCTTGTCTAAGGATTTACCAAGTCTGAAGGATACCAACAGAACAGAGACAGCACAGTAAGCGTTATTACATGGGGGGGGGGGGGGGGGGGGGGGGGGGGGAGTGCTTCAAGCAACTCAGCATTACTAAGGCATGGGAAATCAATTTCACGTCACGCGGAGAGTAAATTATAGTCTGCGGATATATTCATTTAGTGTACGGAGAAAGATAATGGCGGCGCGATGAAACGAGCAGAGTGTAGTCTACTAGTGTGTCTCTCTGGATGATACGTAGTTGTAGCTTTGCTTTGTGCTAGTTGTAGCCTATACCTTTGGTAGTTGCTTGTGTGACTACGTGGTGCTGCTCCTGTGTGGATTTCGAACGGTAGTATATGCCTGAACTTTACACTGTGTGCTGCCGACTGTGTATATGGAAAGTGTTGGACAAAAGGCGGAGGTGAAGAACGCTACACAAAGTTGTCGGATATGGCTTGGGGGGTTGAGTATGAATCGGCAATAGCAAAACTTGCTACATGGAAGTGAGTTCACCGTTGATACTCGTTTATGGGCGTGCTTTGTGTCGTAACGCTACTCGATGTTGATGACTTTTGGCGTCCAGCAGGAGTGTTGTTGGTGACTGCCGATTCACGTAGATGGTTCCGTGTGTAGTACCATGACCTGAACGTGTACAGAAAGTTTGGTCGCGGACAAAAGTTGTCTTCACCTCTGCCTTTTGTGATTTATTCTTAAATATTGGACGATTGATGTGGGCCGCAATTACTAGCCACGCCCACATATGGGGTTTCCATGGTAACGTGCATATAGCTTGGGGTGTCTGGTATCATCATACTCCATCTGATTCCTTGTACTTTACAAAATATTGATGAAAGTGTACCTGTATGTCTAGAACTCAAATTATGCCAGTCCCATGCCTTAGTTCGCCTGAGAATAGGGTTACTTTCTACTGTTTACATGAGGCTCACTGATTGCAACAGAATCCACAGAATCATCCTACTCATGTCAATTCAATCTGTTGTCTCACATAATTGCAGCTTGGTCAAGGTTTCCCTTGGGGTCATTTTGCCAATGATTCCTTTCAAGTTTCAATTATTAATAACCCCATTACAACTGTGGTTGAAGGACTTCAAATGTTGCTAAGATAACCAAGGACAAAAACTACATAGGCCACAAAGGGCAGTTAGGCCAAAAGTTAACCTGCTTAGTACAGGACACTATAAACAGTGGACCCTAGGACCCGGGACCGGGCACCCAAGACTGGCGACCGGGTACCCTACAAGCCAATACTCACAGTTATATCATTCCAGGTCAGCTTAGCACAAATTGGAAGATATTTTCAGTGTACAGCGTTATGCTCTAGCTTGTCCTCATCACTTTTCCACTTCAGAATATAATCAGACATTCATTCTCTGGCCCCTCCATTTGCTAAGTCGGGCGAATTCAGACTCTTGCTCACTACACAAGGCTACAAAAAGCACTTGACCTTTGTCATGTTTCTATACAGGGTCGCACGAAAGTTTGATGTTGCGCGCTGCGCAAATCTTTTAGGCCTTGCTTGCTGGGGGGGGGTCTGGGGGCATGCCCCTAATTTCCACCCTCTGAGCTGCTTTCTTCAGAGGTATGTATACGTACATAGCTAGCTGTTGATAGATCACAGTGCATCTGTAACAACATGTCTTGTTACTAAATGATCGCTTCGGAAAGATCGTGGAACAAGGTTGGTGAGGGCCGTCGACATCCAGTTCCGACGGCCCTCTGCACTTTGAACGTTAATTCTGTTATTAATTAAGCAATAACTGTATGAATCTAGCCTGGTTCCCAGGATTACGGCCTGGGAATGAGGCTAAGTATTAATCCGGTTGTGCAAAGCTGACTTGCATACTCAAGGTAACAACATAACCATGAGCTTGGGCTTTTACATTAGCACAGATTGCTTGTACGTAGTTGCATTTCTGTCTCCTGTAACAGCTGAAGATCCTTGGGTCCCCGGCCCGGGTCCACTGTATATAGTGTCCAGCTTAGTACACATGTGCAAACTGATGAAAGCATTGGGGTGCTGCACCCCTAGGGAGATTTCCAACTTATTGGCACCATCCTAAGATCCCTGTCCCCATGGTGAATCTTGGCAGCTTTTTAGGGTACAATCCTAGGATGGAAACACCCTTGGCACCATCCTATCACTACTAGGAACTTGGGGCCATCCTGAGACATGTACCCCGATCAGAGTGCTATGACTCGTGGCATCATCCTAGGACCCATCGTACATCGTGGGACCCTTGGCTCAATCCAAGGACACAGCTAGCTAGTCATTAGCTTCGATATCTGACCAGTCTGTTTTGAAGATGCATTTGTTCTAGGAGGGGTGCTCAAATTCTCTATCACACATGCACCCACACACCCACACCCACAATCACACACACACACACACACACACACATCACACACACACAAACACACACACACACACACACACACACACACAGGTACAACACCTACTCATCAATGATAGTTTCAGAATCCTACAATGAGCAAAAGCTGCTTCTCAGATACAAGCGAGCAAGTCTAGGGTCCTCCCTACTTTCAGCAACAGTAGCGTGTACATTCCTCTGATAAAATTCTGCGGGTCTGCACCTTGCGTGAGCTTCAGCTTGACAGCTTCTCTCTCTGCTCCTGGAACTGGTTGGCCTCGATGAGGGGTTTACCGTTCCATGTCCTTGCTGGTGCTACTGGGCTCACAGGTCATGGTGCCTGAGGGGATGAGTGAGTGAGTGTGTGTGTGTGTGTGTGTGTGTGTGTGTGTGTGTGTGTGTGTGTGTGTGTGTGTGTGTGTGTGTGTGTGTGTGTGTGTGTGTGCGTGCGTGTGCGATGGGAAAAAGACCAAAGAAGAGTTAGGGAGGTTGAGATTGGCACGAACTTCCAGATTCCGAGAATGTGCAGTGCAATCTCGAGATTGCACAAATTGTTATGTTGCGGGGAATTATGAACATAAAGTTAACGTAACCCCTCTGAGTGGGGGGTGAAGGAAAACCTGCATTCTTTGCTACACAAGACAGGCTTTCATTTAGAAATTTTCCCAAGAGGGGGCGAAATTAAGGTTCGATGAACTTTGGGGGGGCATAAGTGGCATGTGTTACTACACTTTATAGGGGGGGTCTGGGGGGCCTCCCCCAGGAAAATTTTGGAATTTAGATCCTCTGAGATTGATTCTGACACAATTTAGGGTCAAAACTCACAATTAAAACACATGTACACATACAGTATGAAAGTACGTAGCTGCTTATTTATTTTCATAACACTTACAAATGGGAATGGGGGGAGGGAGGGAGGGAGGGGACAAAGGTGGAATGTGTTACTAAAGGGGGGTCTGGGGGTCCTCCCCCAGAAAAAAAATTGGAATTTAGATCCTCTGAGATTGATTCTGAGGCAATTTGAGGGGCAAAAATCATATTTTATTACTAACCAAACACAGACCTACATATGCACGTTACAAGAACTGTAATCTGAATGGCTTGTGCCATTGCCTATTTCATTTCACAGTACTGTATAATAGGGAATGTGAAAATGCCAAGGGGGGGCAAAGAGATTCCAAGGGGGGGCGAATGCCCCCCCCCCGCCCCCCCCTAAATGAAACCCTGCAAGAGCAGGACTGTAGACACCCAGGATGCTGTAGGTCCAGCTACCTGTACCGCCTGTACACTAGCATAGCTGGACCACAGGACAGTCTGATGTCTTTAGCACCGCAGTACGTCATCACAGTTAGATTCAACAGAATCTGATGACTGCTCACTTGTCAATGAGTTCCTCGATCTGTTTCAAGTAGTAGTGGATACAGATTGCCCCCTCTCCTTATAGTCACCACTGGACAGGGAGGGGTGAGGGAGGGGAAGGGGGGACGGAGGGGGGAGGAAAGGGGGAGGGGGAAGGGGGAGGGAGGAGGAGGAGGGAGGGAGGGGGGAGGAGGGAGGGAGAAGGAGGGAGAGAGGAGGGATGGAGCAAGGAAGGGGGAGGGAGGAGGAGGGAGGGGGAAGAGTGGAGGGTGGTAGAAGGGGGGAGGGAGGAGGGGGGGAGAAGGAGGGAGGGAGCGAGGAAGGGGGAGGGAGGAGGAGGGAGGGGGAAGGGGGAGGGAGGTGAACAGAATGCCATTAATATACTTGCTTTACGACATCCATGTATGTTGGCCACTAAGCAATCTGTCAGTATGTGAGCCAACAAGAGGTCCATGTGTCCATTACTGCTGTTCTAGTGCCCTAGAAATGTATATTATGCTGAAATCATATTATACTTTCCAGTATACATGTAGTATGCGGAGCTAGGCACACAGTCTAAGGCAGCACACTGGCATGGTGGTGTGAAGCTAACAGTCTTATGGTTTACCTTCCCGGTGGACTCGTCCTGGTGTCCCAGTGTTGCAGCCTCCTTGCCTGCTGCCAGTGTGGCTAGTCTATGACCTGCAGCATTGCTTTTGCACTCATACTGTACGTAGCCTAGGAGGGTGAGGTGGGGGGAGGAGGTGTGGGGAGGGAGACACATAGAAAGAAAGAAAAGAGGAGAGGGAGGAAGAAGAGAGAGACAAAAGGAGGTATTAAATCCTTTCTCCTCTGTCACGTACGAAGGCCTCCCTCACACATTGTCATTCTCAGTCCCAGTACCGCATTCTTAGTCCTGGTACCGAATCCGCCCTGAAATGGTCCCCCCCCCCCCCCCCCCCCCCCCCCCCCCAACCAGTGTGCATGACTGAGACTAGCTGTGACAGTGAATGGGTGTGATTGCGACATTTCAACGCATGACAATTCGATTCACAGTTTTGTCTTGCAAAACATTCTGAAATCTGATTGGTACTGCCAACACTGGCAGGAAAGCAACAGTTTGATAAGTTGCCAGGCTGCTTCTACTACAGTCTGGGGACAAGGCTAGCTTTACCCTGCTACACATGCGGTAACAATTGACAGTAAAAACTAAGAGGGGGGTTCACACAGCTCCACATGACGGCAGTTCTTCAATTTAATATTCTGCCAATTGGGGCGAGCCTGAGAGAGCCCCACACAGACGTGTAAATGTAAACCGTGTCTGTATGTCTGCATGTGTACGTCGTACTGTAAATAAAGGCTTAAGCAAATTACCCAAAATTCCTTGCGTCATGACAAATTTATACATGCACATGGTCAACAACAAAAACCTAAAGGAGATAACTAGAAACACGAATCGTGAAGCTTGAACTTCTTGGATGGCTACAACAGGGATGGAGACCACTCACGAGTCTATCTCTTCAATGGCTACAGTGATGGGCACTACCTCACGGCAACAATGACTGCAAGAGTGAGACTTCTTCACTGATCTAGCTAGCTACAGGTTCACGGCTAAACGGTTGCTCACTGCACCTAGCTACCTCTACTCTTCAATGGCTACAATCATGGGAGCTATGCACTGCATAGAAAAGACAGCAAGAGTGCTTTTCATCTGTTCATGCCGCATATGTGAGAACATGTCCAAGGAACCAGTAGTCTACAGCACACTCCCCATTTCCTTAGCAACAGCTACTGGACCATTAATTGCCTTAAGTTGACATAAGCACATGCATCCCATAGACTTGACATTTGCCTAATCAGGTTCATCACACAGCACATCCCAATCCCAGCCCCATGTGCCCCACCCTCTCCAAGAAGTTGAAAGTGGAAGTTGTGTACACAGATACCATGGCAATTATTGACAACTTGACCCACTGGCCACCACACATGCATTCAGTGGTTCTGAGGTGTGATGGTCGTATACTGTAGGCAACAGCTAGAACTTTGAGAGAATGTTGAGCGAGAGCAGTGCTGCTTTCTCTACTCCCATGGGGCCTGGGAATGAGGCTATGATTGGCGGGTGAACACACCCACTCAAGTCAGGTACACAGGTGTGCCCATGAGTGACAACACCTCCAGTAAGCCCTGTGTTGTGGGAGCTACATAGTCTCAAACTCTGGTTCATAATTCTGGAGCCATCTTGGTCATCCAAAAGGTCTACTTCTTGACCTTGATGTCTCTAAGGATTTACTTGGCTGGAGATAAACACTAGCTAGCTTAACACATGGACGGCAAGTACCGATTGTTGCCTCATTCCCAGGATATACACTCTGTTTGTCCTCTCCTTTACAGTGTGCACGTGGGAACAGGGCTCATACGTATATGGACATTGGACACAGAGCTAGAATTCACTCCAGAGGACTTCGGCCCAGCATTTGCCCAGAAATCAAGGAGGGTTCAGCAAAATGATCTCACCTCTATGGAGTGTTTTAGCACCAACATTCAAATGTCAGTTTCCAAATTTGACGAGGTCAATCAGAAATGTTATGAGGTCGCTTAAAACAGTTAATGGGGTCACTCAAAGATGTTATGAGGTTGCTCAGCTATATCAGGAGGTCGGTCAGCAATTCTATGAGAGCGCTATAATTTCAAACCAGCCTAGCCAAGCCAGACTACTATAGTCAGAGCAAGCCTAGCCATGCACTGCTCCAAGTCACAGGGCCAGGCATGCGCATCCAGTTGATGATGGACAAGTTCAAGAGAGAGAGAAATCTGCTGCTCAGAGCGGTAGACGGCAGATTCGAACCAGGTACCGTCATATGGGTCATGCATGCACTTAACATGTTGATCGGTCACGCCTACCGAACAAGTGAATTAGTGTGCAGCTTTTTAGGGAGGGTCTGGGAACGAGACTAATTTAACCGAATGCACTGTTACGTATAACAAACGACTGGATGTGGACTATGCTTTATTTGGAATAAACAGCTGACATAATTATAGTTGGGCCTCTCATGATACTCCTAGTGAAAGCTTATGAAACCCTTTTGTAAAGACAATTCCCAAGTGGCTAGACTCAAGACCAATTAATTGCCCAAAGTTGATACTGACACACTGACTTGTCACACCCCTTTGCACACAAGGTAATAACAATGGACTCCACTCCAGATTGTGAATCAGTGCAATGACCACTTCCACCCAGTTGCTTGCAGTATGAAAAGCAGAGAGAGCCTGGTACATAATCTCACATGAGTGGCATTGGGATTGAAAAGCTGGTAGAAAGGATTTGATTGTGTGTTGGCCAGTCTTGTGCCCAGCAGGAAGCACCGTATGGAAAACCAGTCCTCTCCGGTAACATTGAAGAACGGAGCTACTGTGCCAAGTAACTTAAGCATCTAGCCAGTGAGGGACGACTGCCATACATACCAAGCATTGACCAACTGGTTGACCAGGCTCTCCCAGCTGTTTTGTAATGCAAGCTGGGCAGAGGCCTAGGAGAGAGGCTACTTCTTAACCATGTGCTCAAATCATACGAAGGCATACCTGTATGGTGGGCTTGGGACCTATTGTAGCGACGGTCATATGGCGAGCGAGACCGAGACCTGTGAAATGGATACACATACATGTAAAGAGTATAGTACAAAATTCAACCAGTAGTCTACATGTGGTCATGCGCCATGTAGCTATCATGTGTGCACGTTCAGCAGTACATACCAACAACATCAAACATATCACATAATGAGAAGACATTTCCTCCGTGGGATTTGGCTTCTCCTCCACCTACAACATAAGGAGACCTTGGTCATTTCGGCCTTTAGTTACATGTACATACCGGGTAATTATAAGTAAAGGCAGCATATTATTCTAGCAGCAAACGCTACCAACACCAAGCAGACACTATCATGGGTGTTATGCTTACCAGACCTGTCAACTCTCACGGTTTGCCCGTGAGACCCCCGGTTTGGTGCACATTCCCCCGGTCCCCCGGTTTTGCTTAGAATTCTCACGGCTAGCGGCTTACCTGCGGATAAAAATTTGGAAGTATGAAGCAACCGGCAATCCAGCACGTCTCGACTAGACTCGGACGTAACTAGCAGCCTAGCTAGCTCAGGCATCATGCAACGTACGTGCATACGTACGTACAAGTACATGTAGCCTAGTCTCGTCCCCAGACTGACTTTGCTCAAGTTGGTCTGGGGACGAAACTAGCGTGGTCTCGTGCCCACTTCCCAGATTGATGGGGGTTGTACGCGGGTACAGCGGCTGCTGCTACGATGGTGAAGCGTTCGACTCAGTCCGATGAAGGATTACCAACAGAAAGAGGCAGTCAGGCAACAACAATGTACAATAGGGAACATAGCTAAGACCTAACATAGTCGCATTTTGAGTCTCTGTAATGGATGTTGCAAATGCACAGTACAATTATGTTGTTCTGTTAACATAATGAGAAGGTCCCTGCGATACGGTACGTTCACCTACTATGGTTGGACGCGATCTCCAGGTTTTGGACACCAATCTCCAGGTTTTTGCTACTGGTAATTTTAAATTCCCCAGATTTTTACCTGGCAAATGTTGACAGGTCTGGCTTACAGCACACATTCTAGCAACTTCAGCAATTCTGGTGTGCTTTATATGAAATACTTCACCATGCCACAGAACAAACACAGGCCTGCCAACTCTCACGGAAAATCCTGCGAGTCTCACAGTTTCAGTGCTGATCTCACACTCTCACGGTTAATGTTACGGGATACTCGTGCGCACGCCGTGCAAAATGTATTGGGAAATGTATAGCTCGCTAACCAAGAATCTCTGGTACGAAGAGCGTGAGCTACTTGATTCTGGCGGTGGAGGTGCGATGTCACAAGGTGCAGGGCATGACGGAAGCCTTTATTGATAGCATAAATTTATCTGCTGTCTCGCTCGAGCCAATCGGTAAATATGGCTTTTGGGTGAACTGAAATGCTCGTTTTTGCAAGGCTATACAGCATATCGGTAAAAGCTTCCGTCATGCCCTGCACCTTGTGACAGCGCACCTCCACCTCTAGAATCAAGTTGCTCACGCTGTTCGTACCAGAGATTCTTGGTTAGCGACCTTAAGTATACGTTTCCCAATACATTTCTCACGGTAGACTGCCACACACTAATACAAAGATTGCTATGTGTTCTAGGGCTGTCACAATATATCAATATGTAGCTATATTATTGCAATACGACGTATCGCAACACAATTCAATACACTTACTTCGACATATCGCGTAGGGCAATATATTGCAGCGTATTGCGTGTATTGTGCCACAAGTGTACCCAGCGAAAGGCTGTTTAGCTCGACAGGCAACCTCGTAAATGGCAAGATATCCTGTCTTTTGCCTGAAATGTTGACAAACTTCTTTTTCTGTATGAAAACCTAAGGCGTTAACCTTCTTGTAGTTTTATGACTTGCTGAACGTATACTTGCTCAACGTATACTTGCTCTTCCTGTTACTACTTTAATAATAACCACATCTGTGTATTGCAATACGGCAATATATTGCGAACATCTTGCATGCAATATGCAATATGCCATTTGCCGTATTGTGACAGCCCTAATGTGTTCTACAGCTTACGTAACTGAGAATTGACTGCAAAATACAGAGACCTCACTGTAGCTAGCCAGCTGTCAATGTCCACTTTAGTTACCCCAGCTACTTTCGATGTGGAGTGAGATAGTTAACACTGACGTGATATCAGTGAACCACATTCCCTTCATAGAATGGTTCCTTCATCAGAAGTGTGAGACCAAACCACAAAAATACAGCTGTGGTTACATTATGGCACTGGAGACAGCTGGTGGGCAAAAGATCTTTGCCAAGTTGTGGCTAGAAGGCCAAAGCACTTTGTGTAACCACATCTACGTACCTAGTTCAGTGGTAGCCAAGTATTACGTGATCAGCTTTCACTATATTGAATGGGATACATGTTATTAGCCCATCAATTCTCCGCTAGGCAGATGTGGATTCCCGTTCCTAGGCAACCACCAGCTTACAGTACAAAAACTGGGCAGAATCGGTTTGATATTAGATGCATTAAAGACTGACTGCCATCTGCCACGTAGCGGTGAAAAGCTTAACCCCACTTTGCACATGGATGCGAGTAATGAAGGGACAGCTCTGCTTTAGGTGGGATTTATTATAATGCCACACTGCACATGGGTGCAGGTAATGGACAGCTCTTCTCAAGGTTGCAAATCAACTTCATGAATGCACGAGGGTAATAAAACGGGACAACCCTCCTAAGGGTATCCCTCCAGGACACCCCCAACTATACCGGGAAATGTGAATATTTGTAAAGAGTTTGATAGACACAGAGGCCAGCGTCAGCAAGGGGGGCCCCACTAGTATTCAGCACATGCTCGACATGCACAATGAGCTCAGCTTTTGAGTATGGGTTTTGTGCAATGAATTTCATAATATGAATATCAATAATAACAGTATCCCAGCATTCAGGTCAAGTCCTGGCTGGACGATGGATCTTTTTAATATCAATGTCTGCTGTTCCAAGAATCCTTACCTTGAGTTCCTTGATCTGCACTTCGATGAGCCTCACTCTGGCTGCGATATGCTCCTGATGCCCCATCCCTCCCTGCATCCCATCCACCCACCGACTCAGCCCGTTCGCCACCGTCTGGAACTTCTGAGTCTGCAGACAGAACACAAGAAATAATGTTGAACTGAAATTCAATAATTGATTTGGATAGAAGTTATCTGCTGATACTAATAGCTGATCCAGATAACTTTGTTCAAAACTTTCTACTTTTACAAAGACAATTTTGCCTCATCTAAATTTCGGGTACGGATGATTTACATAAGTACTGGAGCATCATTGATATACTTGTCTCCCATGCACATCTACACAGTCAGCTCAAGCAAGCAACCACTTTTGACTATCGTTCAGTCTGCCTGCATTTCAAATGCTGCAATGACACATGTAGAGCTGTATCTATGTATGCTAGATGTACACATACAGACATATGCTAGATGTGCACATCCAACCATACCTGGATGAGTGCATCAGATAACTTCTGCAGCACTTCCCCAAACAGCTGTCCCAGTCTCTTCCACTCGGACTGAAGCTTCCCGAGCCTGGCCTCCAGGTCAGCTCTGGCCGGAGTGTCCTCACACTGCTCCACCAGGGACTGCCCATTCTCAGAGCAGGTTCTGTACACTGGGGCAAGAGTATTGTACTCTGTTTTCAAGCCCTGAGGAGGTGTGCGTATATTTGTGTGTGTGTGAGTGCATGTGTGTGTGTGTGTGTGTGTGTGTGTGTGTGTGCGTGTGTATGCAGAAGATTTGTGAAACGGGGGGCTAATAGTACAATTGAACGCTGCCAAAGGCAGCGCATAGAGGTGTGTAGTGCCGATCAGTCCACGCAAAGCACAGATTTTTTCATTTTTCAGTTGTCAGGATGGGCTCTTGTGGCACTTTCGTGCTTTGCACTGCAAGTTCCAGATGTACGAGTAGCACCACGAGTTCCAGGATCGATGGTGCAAAGAGACTCTGCGCGAAGCATTGATAAAAATTTTCACCGTCATTTTTCAGCCATCTAGATGGGCTCTCATAGCGCCTTCGAGCTTTTGCACTGCACTCGCTGCTTTCTGGTTCCCGTGTCATCCATGAATGTCTTATCCTCGAAGTGAAAAGGTAAATGTGACTAGTCATGATTCATCTATGTCAAGTCAGACGAAGATTCGACATGCACGTGGTCTGAACTGTGAACCGTTGTCGTCCCCAGCACGAGTTGACTCTGTATCTGATTCTTTCTGACTCACAAGCTGGAAAAATTACAGCACTGAGCTTCCTTTCAACTTCTTTGTTGCTGATTCCACTGTAAGTCAGGTACTCGTGTAAATAAGGGGTGTGGTCGAAACTGGAAAGGGGGGAGGGGCTACAGCCCCCCCCCCCCCCCCCCCCCCCCTTGGATCCGCCCCTGCTCCTTGCTATTTTGTTTTGACAGATTGTCATACTAGCTATTTTGTTTTGACAGATTGGCATACGTACGATATAGGGTATGTGCACTTTTATGTAATTATTTGAGTTGGCACGCACACTCAAAGTACACCCATGGGCCATGGCCACTTGGAGGTGGCTTGATGGCCAAATGGCTAATGCACTGGACTATGGACTATAGAGGTCCCATGAGCCCTGCTAGCTATAGGAAACGAAAAAATCGAGAAGAAAGGCCTTTTTGTGTCATTGGAGGTGACATGTACAGTAAGCCGTCGGTCCTGGGGGAGCTGGTTTTAACAGGCTGAGGCCCTCGCTAGCCACCATTGTAGAAAAACCCTTGGGTAACAATACCTTTCTAGGAATATATTGTAAAGTGTTCCAAAAGCTTACAAGATTCCTACGAGCTCTTGCAAGCTTTTGGAACTCCATGTGAGATCTTCCAGGACATATCTAGTACGGATAAACCTACATGTACCTGTCCATAAGAGGTGTAAACACCAGACGTACAGTGTTGCCGAGGTATTCCCAGCTGTACCGTAACTCAGCGTCACAGATTTTAGCAAAGCAGTTGTGCTTGTCATCATCCCACCTGACGGGGGGAGGGGAAGAGAGATTAGTGAAGAGATCAAAAAACTACATGTGCTACTACGTATAATTATAGTGTAATGACTCCCCCCACCCCCTCTCACCTTCCACCACTCTCGCACCAACCCCACTCCCTCACACCTGGTCTCAGCAAGACAAGGCCTGGGCATTCTCGACCTTCTGCATAATCATCCACCCTCTCCCACCCCCTACCCTCCCCCACAACTCCTCAATTTCTACCTCCCCCCCACCCCCCTCCTCACTAACTCCACCCCTCACACCTGTGCCTCAGTTGGCTGAGCCAAGAGAAGGCCTGGACCTTCTGCACAATCATCTTCTGCACCACATCTCGGGTGTTCACATCAATAGTGCAGATGGTCAAGATCCGTTGGCAGCTGGCTTTGGAGAGCACTCGCAGCAGCAAGTTGATTAGTGTGACCAACTGGGACACCTGGAATGAAGAAGAGTCTGAACTGAACTATGTACATACGTACATATCATAACACGCAAACCCAGTCTCTTGGAACCGTTGTACCATAGTCTCCCGATCATACTCTGTATACCACTTTGAGTTGCCTTGCATACATAATACTTCTTTGGTATCTTTCAAGGGGGGCCAAATCCCCCCTCCCCCCAAAACGAAATCAGTCCTGGAATGTTCTCTCACATAATAATGCACATGAAAGACTAGCCTCGTTCCCAGGCTCTCCCCTGTGCAGCAAGGGGAACAAGGCCATACAAAAGCTTGCTCCGAACAGTTGGTTCAGCTGCTCTGTATAGATCGAATGCAAATTGAGATACAAGAGTATCTCAAAGCAGTATTTCACCTGAGCTGGGGTCGAAGATCCACTGTTCCCTGGCCTTCTCCTCATACATAGGTGACCACAACCTCAGTGAACTCATGGCGGATGGTGGAGTGCATTGTGTCCAGCAATGTGTTCAGCCAACTCTCCACTTGACCCATGCACACACACGGCTTGTCAAAGTCAACCGTCTTTGCCAAAGCCTCCTTGGTGGGCTTTCCCTCGTCATCCAGCTAGAACTTCAGCCTTTGCCATGCTGTCAACAGTTTTGCAAGATGGCGAGCAACCTACAGCGAAGGAGGTGGAGTAAATGAGAGGGTTAAACAATCTGAGAGCTGTGCTTGGGTCCAAACACCAGCATCACACTGGATATATTGACCGGTTAATTTGCATTTGTCATGCTAAGTGAACTCATGAATAGTAGTACGCCCTCCATACAGAGGCAGGTTTGTCTCTTAAGGAAGGTGATTCAATTAGTGTCTAGAGAGGTGTACTAATTCAATCACATCCTTGAGAGACCCAACCTATTTACTTTGCCCCACGAAACCAACCTGTATACACTGAACATCAGAAATGCATGCACAATCCTGGTTCAGACAACGATTTAGCCTTGTTCCCAGGCCGTTCCCAGGCCGTTCCCACCGTCAGTATTTCATCACTTCCAGTATGAAATACAGCCTGCTGATGAGTCCTCGCACTTTAAATGTCATGGACGAAAGCGCTCCAGGCTACTCCAGAGTGTGGATCTTCATGCCAGGAAAGGAATGCAAATCCATGCTAACATGTTCACCCTCCTCGAGGGGACACTTTCCGTCTTCTCAGTCACTCGCAACTGAACTTCACACTTTCACTGCACTGGCCCCAAAACCACACCAATTTACATAGAATACGCATTGCAAGCAAGCGCGCAGGCCAAAAAAAAGACACAGCACATGCATACTACTAGTATAAAGATTCTTACTAGTGGAGTGTCACTAATCACTAGACTGCACTGCACTGGACTGGACTGTCAAAAATGTAGTTAACAAACAACCACAAACAAAAATTAATTGACAATGAAAGTTACTAGTCTTATTCCAAGACCACACCCCCTAAACTTACATAACAAGATTTACTGTATGGAGGCTCGCTCACACCAGTAATCCAACAAACAGATCATTTTGTGTTGATCTGCTATACCACTTGCACGCACAGATCAAGTTTCAGTGTCTGTTGATGATCACTGCACCCATTAATTGCATTTTGTGGGCCAATACCATCCACATCGGACTTACAGGGTATAGAAATGGCCCCTGTAGCAGTCCGTAGGATGGCACATGGCCCGTGGGGCAAATAGACAAAAAGGGTAAGGAGTTCTTGCTGAGGTGAACAAAACAGCAAGGGGAGCAGCAAGGCAAGCAGAAACATGAACTACAAAGTGAACTGTGTTTGCTGCTGCTATGTTTGCTCCAGTTTTCTCCCACCAAGATCATCTGCTCAGAAACAGACAACACAGAACTCTGTTTCTGGGGAAAACGAGCAACAACAACAAAAAACACCGTCCTAGCAGGCCAGCAAACCACACATGCGCAGGGAAAAGTATTGGGTGACACCCTTACTGCAAATCTCCAAACCAAGTTGAGGGCTAAATGGACAACATCAAACGTGCACACAAGTTTCAGCAAAACGAAACTGCAAGCTCTCTTTCAATGTCTTCAACTTGAAAGTTTGGCCAAGCCCCCTCCACACTCTCACCCAATCCCCAACAAGATAGGTCAAACTCTGACATGGAGTGACTTCAACTAGGGCTGAACAATATCAATTTAAGCATAATCGCGATAAAATTCCGATACTGGAATTGCTTTATCAGAAACTCGTGTGATACGGTATTGATAGATCAAACGTCAAACTATTATATGCATAATGAAAGAGCCTTTCACGAGCTTCGGGAAAATCCTTGTTGCAACTCTCTACATTGATCACATCAAAAGATATGGGTATTTCAGTCATGGCGCGCGGTCTAAAATGGGCACCCGAAGCCAAAATTATATTTGTTGCAGCTGAAAAGCTATAGCAGTTCAGAAGCTGAAATTTGGTGAGCAGTGGTTTCTTAATAGAACTAACAGGCTCGCCAAGTTTCGTCAAAATCGGAAGAGGTCAGGATTATTTTGTGTTGACTTGACACGGAATGACCCATATGCATATCACTGTCGTTCGAATGTAACTCAACCTCATCAGGCTGTAGAATTGCAGCACAAGAACTGCATGGACAGTATCATGGTGATCATGTATACATGCGGCACGAGCAGATAAAAGCACTGTCTGTTTCGCTATGCAGTAGCTCCCATGACTGCATGTAGCCATTGAAGAGCTTAGGTAGCAAGGTCTACGAGTGACTTCAACATAGTGAGCAACCGTGCAGGCACGAGTCAGCGAACTTGTTGAAGAGAAAGGTGGTCTCCGTCTCTGTTGTAGCCGTCCAAGGAGTACACAGTTCACGATTGGTGTCTCTACCTATTAAACAAGTTGAGTGACTTTTAGCTAGCTTTGAGAGGGCACGTGTAAATCTGTTAAGGAACTTTTGGTTATTTGCGTAAACGTTTATTTACAGTACGCATCCATACAGACATGGTTTTCGTTTTACATGTCTATGTGGGCTCGATCAGGCTCACCCCAAGGAAATGCTGCCTTCTAATAGGCTCATAAGCACAGAATGGAATGCTACCCCACATTAAAGGTAAGAGCCTGAGAGAGCCCCACACAGACGTGTAAATGTAAACCATGTCTGTATGTCTGCATGCGTACGTCGTACTGCAAATAAAGGCTTAAGCAAATTACCAAAAATTCCTTGTGTTATGACAAATTTATACATGCACCTGGTCAACAACAAAAACCTAAAGGAGATAACTAGAAACACGAAACGGGAAGCTTGAACTTCTTGGATGGCTACAGGGATGTACACCACTCACGAGTCTATCTCTTCAATGGCTACAGTGATGGGCACTACCTCACGGCAACAATGACTGCAAGAGTGAGACTTCTTCACCGATCTAGCTAGCTACAGGTTCACAGCTACACGGTTGCTCACTGCACCTAGCTACCTCTACTCTTCAATGGCTACAGTCATGGGAGCTATGCACTGCATGGAAAAGACAGCAAGAGTGCTTTCATCTGTTCATGCCGCATATGTGAGAATATATCCAAGGAACCAATAGTCTACAGCACACTCCCCATTTCCTTAGCAACAGCTACTGGACCATTAATTGCCTTAAGTTGACATAAGCACATGCATCCCATAGACTTGACCTTTGCCTAATCAGGTTCATCACACAGCACATCCCAATCTCAGCCCCATGTGCCCCACCCTCTCCAAGAAGCTGAAAGTGGAAGTTGTGTACAAAGATACCATGGCAACTGTTGAGAACTAGACTGGAAACTAACCTGACCCACTGACCACCACACATGCATTCAGTGGTTCTGAGGTGTGATGGTCGTATACTGTAGGCAACAGCAAATGCTACTAGAACTTTGAGAGAATGTTGAGCGAGAGCAGTGCTGCTTTCTCTGATTGGCGAGTGAACACACCTACTCAAGTCAGGTACACAGGTGTGCCCATGAGTGACAGCTCCTCCAGTAAGCCCTGTGTTGTGGGAGCTACATAGTCTCAAACTATGGTTCATAATTCTGGAGCCATCTTGGTCATCCAAAAGGTCTACTTCTTGACCTTGATGGGAATTCGGTCTCAAAGGATTTACTTGGCTGGAGATAAACACTAGCTAGCTTAACACATGGACGGCAAGTACCGATTGTTGCCTCATTCCCAGGATATACACTCTGTTTGTCCTCTCCTTTACAGTGTGCACGTGGGAACAGGGCTCATACGTATATGGACATTGGACACAGAGCTAGAATTCACTCCAGAGGACTTCGGCCCAGCATTTGCCCAGAAATCAAGGAGGGTTCAGCAAAATGATCTCACCTCTATGGAGTGTTTTAGCACCAAAATTCAAATGCCAGTTTACAAATTTGACGAGGTCGATCAGAAATGTTATGAGGTCGCTTAAAACAGTTAATGGGGTCACTCAAAGATGTTATGAGGTTGCTCGGCTATATCAGGAGGTCGGTCAGCAATTCTATGAGAGGGCTATAATTTCAAAACCAGCCTAGCCAAGCCAGACTACTATAGTCAGAGCAAGCCTAGCCATGCACTGCTCCAAGTCACAGGGCCAGGCATGCACATCCAATTGATGATGGACAAGTTCGAGAGAGCGAGAAATCTGCTGCTCAGAGCGGTAGACGGCAGATTCAAACCAGGTACCGTCATATGGGTCATGCATGCACTTAACATGTTGATAGGTCACACCTACCGAACAAGTGAATTAGTGTGCAGCTTTTCAGGGAGGGTCTGGGAACGAGACTAATTTAACCAAATGCAATTTTATGCTTTATTTGGAATAAACAGCTGACATAATTATAGTTGGGCCTCTCATGATACTCCTAGTGAAAGCTTATGAAACCCTTTTGTAAGGACAATTCTCAAGTGGCTAGACTCAAGACCAATTAATTGCCCAAAAGTTGATACTGACACACTGACTTGTCACACCCTTTGCACACAAGGTAATAACAATGGACTCCACTCCAGATTGTGAATCAGTGCAATGACCACTTCCACCCAGTTGCTTGCAGTATGAAAAGCAGAGAGAACCTGGTACATAATCTCACATGAGTGGCATTGGGATTGAAATGATGGCAGAAAGGGTTTGATTGTGTGTTGGTGAGTCTTGTGCCCAGCAGGAAGCACCGTATGGAAAACCAGTCCTGTCTGGAAACATTGAAGAAGGGAGCTACTGTGCCAAGTAACTTAAGCATCTAGCCAGTGAGGGACGACTGCCATACATACCAAGCATTGACCAACTGGTTGTCCAGGCACCAGACTCTCCCAGCTGTTTTGTAATGCAAGCTGGGCAGAGGCCTAGGAGAGAGGCTACTTCTTAACCATGTGCTCAAATCATACGAAGGCATACCTGTATGGTGGGCTTGGGACCTATTGTAGCGACGGTCATATGGCGAGCGAGACCGAGACCTGTGAAATGGATACACGTACATGTAAGAGTATAGTACAAAATTCAACCAGTAGTCTACATGTGGTCATGCGCCATGTAGCTATCATGTGTGCACGTTCAGCAGTGCATACCAACAACATCAAACATATCCCATAATGAGAAGACATTTCCTCCGTGGGATTTGACTTCTCCTCCAACCACAACTTAAGGAGACCTCGGTCATTTCGGCCTTTAGTTACATGTACATACCGGGTAAGTAAAGGCAGCATAATATTCTAGCAGCAAACGCTACCAACACCAAGCAGACACTATCATGGGTGTTATGCTTACCAGACCTGTCAACTCTCACGGTTTGCCCGTGAGACCCCCGGTTTGGCGCACATTCCCCCGGTCCCCCGGTTTTGCTTAGAATTCTCACGGCTAGCGGCTTACCTGCGGATAAAAATTTGGAAGTAAGAAGCTACCGGCAATCCAGCACGTCTCGACTAGACTCGGACGTAACTAGCAGCCTAGCTAGCTCAGGCATCATGCAAAGTACGTGCATACATACGTACAAGTACATGTAGCCTAGTCTCGTCCCCAGACTGACTTTGCTCAAGTTGGTCTGGGGACGAAACTAGCGTGGTCTCGTGCCCACTGCCCAGATTGATGGGGGTTGTACGCGGGTACAGCAGCTGCTGCTACGATGGTGAAGCGTTCGACTCAGTCCGATGAAGGATTACCAACAGAAAGAGGCAGTCAGGCAACAACAATGTACAATAGGGAACATAGCTAAGACCTAACATAGTCGCATTTTGAGTCTCTGTAATGGATGTTGCAAATGCACAATACAATTATGTTGTTCTGTTAACATAATGAGAAGGCCCTTGTGATACGGTACGTTCACCTACTATGGTTGGACGCGATCTCCAGGTTTTGGACACCAATCTCCAGGTTTTTGCTACTGGTAATTTTAAATTCCCCAGATTTTTACCTGGCCAAGGTTGACAGGTCTGGCTTACAGCACACATTCTAGCAACTTCAGCAATTCTGGAGTGCTTTATTTGAAATACCTCACCATGCCACAGAACAATCATAGGCTTGCCAAATCTCACGGAAAATCCTGCGAGTCTCACAGTTTCAGTGCTGATCTCACACTCTCACGGTTAATGTTACGGGATACTCGTGCGCACGCCGTGCAAAATGTATTGGGAAATGTATAGCTCGCTCACCAAGAATCTCTGGTACGAAGAGCGTGAGCAACTTGATTCTGGCGGTGGAGGTGCGATGTCACAAGGTGCAGGGCATGACGGAAGCCTTTATTGATAGCATAAATTTATCTGCTGTCTCGCTCGAGCAAATCGGTAAATATGGCTTTTGGGTGAACTGAAATGCTCGTTTTTGCAAGGCTATACAGCATATCGGTAAAAAGCTTCCGTCATGCCCTGCACCTTGTGACAGCGCACCCCCACCTCTAGAATCAAGTTGCTCACGCTGTTCGTACCAGAGATTCTTGGTTAGCGACCTTAACCCTTTCAACCCGATAGCGCCCGTATGCGCCCGAATTTTTCACGTGCTAAAACCCCGAGAGCGCCCGTATGCGCCCGAAACTGGATTCCGGCTATTTATCGCCATAGCTACGCGATCGGACTTTGGATAAGTGATTTACGTGTCACAGGAAGTCGAGCGAAGCATAATTAGCTGTGGCTTTCCATAGGGACTTTCCCCACAAATCGCGTTAGAAGTTCACTTGTCGATCGACGTGCACTTAGTGACGGCTATTACAGCTTATATCCTACGAGCAAGTTGTTGTATCGAGTTTGTACTAGCCAGTTAGCTCACCCACACTGGTAACCTACCGTTGCTGGGCCAGTCAGCCAACCTCTGCCGTGGTTTTGCCGTCATTCTCGGGAGCTCAGCGACAACCCGCGTTTCCACCGTTGTGTCTTTCCCAGGCCTCACTGTCAAGTCGCGGGACTACTTCAGGAACGAAGCAGGTTTGTTTTCAAGCCAAATAAGTATAACTATCAATACCTGAACTCAGCTATTTTACAAGATACAATGCCAATGAATCGATACAACACAAAAATCGCCATTTTTCATTAGCGTTTGTGTAGCCACGCGATTGATTTCTGCGCATGCGCCTCGGGGTCAAAGGGATATGTATACGTTTCCCAATACATTTCTCACGGTAGACTGCCACACACTAATACAAAGATTGCTATGTGTTCTAGGGCTGTCACAATATATCAATATGTAGCTATATTATTGCAATACGACGTATCGCAATACAATTCAATACACTTACTTCGACATATCGCATAGGGCAATATATTGCAGCGTATTGCGTGTATTGTGCCACAAGTGTGCCCAGCGAAAGGCTGTTTAGCTCGGCAGGCAACCTCGTAAATGGCAAGATATCCTGTCTTTTGCCTGAAATGTTGACAAACTTCTTTTCTCTATGAAAACCTAAGGCGTTAACCTTCTTGTAGTTTTATGACTTGCTGAACGTATACTTGCTCAACGTATACTTGCTCTTCCTGTTACTGCTTTAATAATAACCACATCTGTGTATTGCAATACGGCAATATATTGTGAACATCTTGCATGCAATATGCAATATGCCAATTTGCCGTATTGTGACAGCCCTAATGTGTTCTACAGCTTACGTAACTGAGAATTGACTGCAAAATACAGAGACCTCACTGTAGCTAGCCAGCTGTCAATGTCCACTTTAGTTACCCCAGCTACTTTCGATGTGGAGTGAAATAGTTAACACTGACGTGATATCAGTGTACCACATTCCCTTCATAGAATGGTTCCTTCATCAGAAGTTTGAGACCAAACCACAAGAATACAGCTGTGGTTACATTATGGCACTGGAGACAGCTGGTGGGCAAAAGATCTTTGCCAAGTTGCCGCTAGAAGGCCAAAGCACTTTGTGTAATCACATCTACGTACCTAGTTCAGTGGTAGCCAAGTATTACGTGATCAGCTTTCACTATATTGAATGGGATACATGTTATTAGCCCATCAATTCTCCGCTAGGCAGATGTGGATTCCCGTTCCTAGGCAACCACCAGCTTACAGTACAAAAACTGGGCAGAATCGGTTTGATATCAGATGCATTAAAGACTGACTGCCATGTCTGCTGTTCCAAGATTCCTTACCTTGAATCCCTTGATCTGTACTTCGATGAGCCTCACTCTGGCTGCAATACGTTCCTGATGCCCCATCCCTCCCTGCATCCCGTCCACCCACCGACTCAGCCCGTTCGCCACCGTCTGGAACTTCCGAGTCTGCAGACAGAACACAAGAAATAATGTTGAACTGAAATTCAATAATTGATTTGGATAGAAGTTATCTGCTGATACTAATAGCTGATCCAGATAACTTTGTTCAAAACTTTCTACTTTTACAAAGACAATTTTGCCTCATCTAAATTTCGGGTACGGATGATTTACATAAGTACTGGTGCATCATTGATATACTTGTCTCCCATGCACATCTACACAGTCAGCTCAAGCAAGCAACCACTTTTGACTATCGTTCAGTCTGCCTGCATTTCAAATGCTGCAATGACACATGTAGAGCTGTATCTATGTATGCTAGATGTACACATACAGACGTATGCTAGATGTGCACATCCAACCATACCTGCATGAGTGCATCAGATAACTTCTGTAGCACTTCCCCTAACAGCTGTCCCAGTCTCTTCCACTCGGACTGAAGCTTCCCGAGCCTGGCCTCCAGGTCAGCTCTGGCCGGAGTGTCCTCACACTGCTCCACCAGGGACTGCCCATTCTCAGAGCAGGTTCTGTACACTGGGGCAAGAGTATTGTACTCTGTTTTCAAGCCCTGAGAAGGTGTGTGTATATTTGTGTGTGTGTGAGTGCACGTGTGTGTGTGTGTGTGTGTGTGTGTGCGTGTGTATGCAGAAGATTTGTGAAAGGGGAGGCTAATAGTACAATTGAACGCTGCCGAAGGCAGCGCATAGAGATGTGTAGTGCCGATCAGTCCACGCAAAGCACAGATTTTTTCATTTTTCAGTTGTCAGGATGGGCTCTTTGTGGCACTTTCGTGCTTTGCACTGCAAGTTCCAGATGTATGAGTAGCACCACGAGTTCCAAGATCGATGGTGCAGAGTGACTCTGCGCGAAGCGTGGAAAAAAATTTTCACCGTCATTTTTCAGCCATCTAGATGGGCTCTCATAGCGCTTTCGAGCTTTTGCACTGCACTCGCTGCTTTCTGGTTCCCGTGTCATCCGTGAATGTCTTATCCTCGAAGTGAAAAGGTAAATGTGACTAGTCATCATTCACCTATGTCAAGTCAGACGAAGATTCGACATGCACGTGGTCTGAACTGTGAACCGTTTTCGTCCCCAGCACGAGTTGACTCTGTATCTGATTCATTCTGACTGTCAAAAGCTGGAAAAAGTACAGCACTGAGCTTCCTTTCAACTTCTTTGTTGCTGATTCCACTGTAAGTCGGGTACTTGTGTAAATAAGGGGTGTGGTCGGAACTGGAAAGGGGGGAGGGGCTACAGCCCCCCCCCCCCCCCCCCCCTGGATCCGCCCCTGCTCCTTGCTATTTTGTTTTGACAGATTGTCATACTAGCTATTTTGTTTTGACAGATTGGCATACGTACGATATAGGGTATGTGCACTTTTATGTAATTATTTGAGTTGGTACGCACACTCAAAGTACACCCATGGGCCATGGCCACTTGGAGGTTGCTTGATGGCCAAATGGCTAATGCACTGGACTATGGACTATAGAGGTCCCATGAGCCCTGCTAGCTATAGGAAACGAAAAAATCGAGAAGAAAGGCCTTTTTGTGTCATTGGAGGTGACATGTACAGTAAGCCGTCGGTCCTGGGGGAGCTGGTTTTAACAGGCTGAGGCCCTCGCTAGCCACCATTGTAGAAAACCCCTTGGGTAACAATACCTTTCTAGGAATATCTTGTAAAGTGTTCCAAAAGCTTACAAGATTCCTATGAGCTCTTGCAAGCTTTTGGAACACCATGTGAGGTCTTCCAGGACATATCTAGTACGGATAAACCTACCTGTCCATAAGAGGTGTAAACACCAGACGTACAGTGTTGCCGAGGTATTCCCAGCTGTACCGGAACTCAGCGTCACAGATTTTAGCAAAGCAGTTGTGCTTGTCATCATCCCACCTGACGGGGGGAGGGTAAGAGAGATTAGTGAAGAGATCACAAAACTACATGTGCTACTACGTATAATTATAGTGTAATGACTCCCCCACCCCCTCTCACCTTCCACCACTCTCGCACAAACCCCACTCCCTCACACCTGGTCTCAGCAAGACAAGGCACAAACCCCACTCCCTCACACCTGGTCTCAGCAAGACAAGGCACAAACCCCACTCCCTCACACCTGGTCTCAGCAAGACAAGGCCTGGGCATTCTCGACCTTCTGCATAATCATCCACCCTCTCCCACCCCCTACCCTCCCCCACAACTCCTCAATTTCTACCTCCCCCCCACCCCCTCCTCACCAACTCCACCCCTCACACCTGTGCCTCAGTTGGCTGAGCCAAGAGAAGGCCTGGTAGTTGTCAACCTTCTGCACAATCATCTTCTGCACCACATCTCGGGCGTTCACATCAATAGTGCAGATGGTCAAGATCCGTTGGCAGCTGGCTTTGGAGAGCACTCGCAGCAGCAAGTTGATTAGTGTGACCAACTGGGACACCTGGAATGAAGAAGAGTCTGAACTGAACTATGTACATACGTACATATCATAACACGCAAACCCAGTCTCTTGGAACCGTTGTACCATAGTCTCCCGATCATACTCTGTATACCACTTTGAGTTGCCTTGCATACATAATACTTCTTTGGTATTTTCAAGGGGGGCCAAATCCCCCCTCCCCCCAAAACGAAATCAGTCCTGGAATGTTCTCTCACATAATAATGCACATGAAAGACTAGCCTCGTTCCCAGGCTCTCCCCTGTGCAGCTAGGGGAACAAGGCCATACAAAAGCTTGCTCCGAACAGTTGGTTCAACTGCTCTGTATAGATCGAATGCAAATTGAGATACAAGAGTATCTCAAAGCAGTATTTCACCTGAGCTGGGGTCGAAGATCCACTGTTCCCTGGCCTTCTCCTCATACATAGGTGACCACAACCTCAGTGACCTCATGGCGGATGGTGGAGTGCATTGTGTCCAGCAATGTGTTCAGCCAACTCTCCACTTGACCCACGCACACACACGGCTTGTCAAAGTCAATGCCAAAGCCTCCTTGGTGGGCTTTCCCTCGTCATTCAGCTAGAACTTCAGCCTTTGCCATGCTGTCAACAGCTTTGCAAGATGGCGAGCAACCTAGAGCGAAGGAGGTGGAGTAAATGAGAGGGTTAAACAATCTGAGAGCTGTGCTTGGGTCCAAACACCAGCATCACACTGGATATATTGACCGGTTAATTTGCATTTGTCATGCTAAGTGAACTCATGAATATTGTTACACCCTCCAGACAGTGGCAGATTTGTCTCTTAAGGAAGGTGATTCAATTAGTGTCTAGAGAGTGTACTAATTCAATCACATCCTTGAGAGACCCAACCTATCTACTTTGCCCCTGGACACCAACCTGTATACACTGAACATCAGAAATGCATGCACAATCCTGGTTCAGACAACGATTTAGCCTTGTTCCCAGGCCGTTCCCACCGTCAGTATTTCATCACTTCCAGTATGAAATACAGCCTGCTGATAAGTCCTCGCACTTTAAATGTAATGGACGAAAGCACTCCAGGCTACTCCAGAGTGTGGATCTTCACGCCAGGAAAGGAATGCAAATCCATGCTAACATGTTCACCCTCCTCGAGGGGACACTTTCCGTCTTCTCAGTCACTCACAACTGAACTTCACACTTTCACAGCACTGGCCCAAAAACCACACCAATTTACATGGAATACGCATTGCAAGAAAGCGCGCAAGCCAAAAAAAAGACACAGCACATGCATACTCCTAGTATAAAGATTCTTACTAGTGGAGTGTCACTAATCACTAGACTGCACTGCACTGCACTGGACTGGACTGTCAAAAATGTAGTCAACAAACAACCACAAACAAAAATTAATTGAAAATGAAAGTTACTAGTCTTATTCCAAGACCACACCCCCTAAACTTACACAACAAGATTTACTGTACGGAGGCTCGCTCACACCAGTATCCAATGAACAGATCATTTTGTGTTGATCTGCTATACCACTTGCACGCACAGACCAAGTTTCAGTGTCTGTTGATGATCACTGCACCCATTAATTGCATTTTGTGGGCCAATACCATCCACATCGGACTTACAGGGTATAGAAATGGCCCCTGTAGCAGTCTGTAGGATGACACATGGCCCGTGGGGCAAATAGACAAAAAGGGTAAGGAGTTCTTGCTGAGGTGAACAAAACAGCAAGGGGAGCAGCAAGGCAAGCAGAAACATGAACTACAAAGTGAACTGTGTTTGCTGCTGCTATGTTTGCTCCAGTTTTCTCCCACCAAGATCATCTGCTCAGAAACAGACAACACAGAACTCTGTTTCTGGGGAAAACGAGCAACAACAACAAAAAACACCGTCCTAGCAGGCCAGCAAACCACACATGCGCAGGGAAAAGTATTGGGTGACACCCTTACTGCAAATCTCCAAACCAAGTTGAGGGCTAAATGGACAACATCAAACGTGCACACAAGTTTCAGCAAAACGAAACTGCAAGCTCTCTTTCAATGTCTTCAACTTGAAAGTTTGGCCAAGCCCCCTCCACACTCTCACCCAATCCCCAACAAGATAGGTCAAACTCTGACATGGAGTGACTTCAACTAGGGCTGAACAATATCAATTTAAGCATAATCGCGATAAAATTCCGATACTGGAATTGCTTTATCAGAAACTCGTGTGATACGGTATTGATAGATCAAACGTCAGACTATTATATGCATAATGAAAGAGCCTTTCACGAGCTTCGAGAAAATCCTTGTTGCAACTCTCTACGTTGATCACATCAGAAGATAATATGGGGTATTTCAGTCATGGCACGCGGTCTAAAATGGGCACCCGAAGCCAAAATTATATTTGTTGCAGCTGAAAAGCTATAGCAGTTCAGAAACTGAAATTTGGTGAGCAGTGGTTTCTTAATAGAACTAACAGGCTCGCCAAGTTTCGTCAAAATCGGAAGAGGTCAGGATTATTTTGTGTTGACTTGACACGGAATGACCCATATGCATATCACTGTTGTTCGAATGTAACTCAACCTCATCAGGCTGTAGAATTGCAGCACAAGAACTGCATGGACAGTATCATGGTGATCATGTATACATGCGGCACGAGCAGATAAAAGCACTGTCTGTTTCGCTATGCAGTCGCTCCCATGACTGCATGTAGCCATTGAAGAGCTTAGGTAGCAAGGTCTACGAGTGACTTCAACATAGTGAGCAACCGTGCAGGCACGAGTCAGCGAACTTATTGAAGAGATAGGTGGTCTCCGTCCTTGTTGTAGCCGTCCAAGGAGTACACAGTTCACGATTGGTGTCTCTACCTATTAAACAAGTTGAGTGACTTTTAGCTAGCTTTGAGAGGGCACGTGTAAATCTGTTAAGGAACTTTTGGTCATTTGCATAAGCGTTTATTTACAGTACGTATACATACAGACATGGTTTTCGTTTTACATGTCTATGCGGGCTCGATCAGGCTCACCCCAAGGAAATGCTGCCTTCTAATAGGCTCATAAGCACAGAATGGAATGCTACCCCACATTAAAGGTAAGAGTATGTTTACTTTATGCCCTAGTCCATCCAGCCAGACCAATTTCTCTTGCTGAGGAAGTTGGGGATGGGGTATGCTCTGGGAGTTGGGGCCGGGGATACAGCCCTCCCCCAACTTTGTGTAATGGAGGGGATAGTCTAGCTCGATTGGCTACTTATGTCCAATGGACCCATGGACTATACCAACTTATGTTTGGATGTCCACGTTACACACCCACATGCATGGACAACATATTAGGACAATTCTAGGAGGTCCAGGCAATCATGTCCTGAACACACAGGATGCCATCCGGGACATTCCAAGGATGGCTGGGCTACATGTAGTACACCCAGACCATCCCAGACTATCCAGGGATGTCCACCCATCACCATCCTCAGCATATGGAGGTATTCAGACACAGTACATGTAGGTGTTGGTGATGGGTGGACATCTCTGAAATGCTCTAGGTATCTCCGGTGTACAGCAATACTCAGCACAGGGTCTGCAGATGGGTGGACATCCCTGGATTGTCTCGGATGATCTAGGTATCTCCGGTGTACGGGGATGGATACTCAGACACAGAGGCTGGTGATGGGTGGACGTCCAAGGGTTGTCAAGGTTGGTCTGGGTATACCAGGACACAGCAGCCTGGACATCCTCTGGACGGCATCCCGTGTTCAGGACATTGTTGCCTCAATCTCCTATATAGGATTGTCCTAGGTTGTTCATGCGTGAGATGGCAGTTGGGTATGTATATGGGGGACCCCTGACATTCCTATTGAGTAGATTAATTGTGTGGTTGTACTGATGCCTTTTAGGGTATTGCACCCGCCCCTTTTGTCCATTGTTGTAGTAGGCAGGCTCTTTGGTTCTGTTATTATTGAAGGATATATAGGGCACCTACTGTACTGGGTCATTTCGATTGAAAGTGTGGTTGCAGGCCATAATTATACTCTATCCTTCAATAATAATCGTCTGAGTTTCGAACATCTTTGTGTCGAGGTTGGCTCTCCTACAATGTAACTCGGACCTCTAAGCATAACTTCGGATAGTTTATGGGTCCACTGGACGTTGCTCTAAGCCCTTGAAGCCAATAGCTGACCACGCCCTACCTATCATGTATCTCAGAACGACCATGCATGACTAGATGCAATGGATGTTCCAGAGACAGAGCTACACATACAATGTAGAGTCTAGCCTCATTCCCAGGCTCCCACGCGGCCTGGGAATGGGACTACGTAGAGTCAGAATACAATGTAGAGTCAGAGTACAATGCCCCTAGCTACAAGCATACAATTAGAAAATCCCAATTGGTAAGACAGACATCCTATTTGCTGCCAATTAATACAGGATGTGCAGAAGCTACTGAGAGCTTAGGATTATACATGTGGGACATTAGCCATTCTGGGATATTTTCCCTTTGATGTGGCTAGAGATATGATCATACACTGGTCATTATGCCAGCACACACTGCCAACTGCCTAGTGGTAAGGTAATTCACCTGTACTATCAGGGAGAGAATAGTAGAACTAGGGCCAACGTGTAATGTTATTGTTTTACATCCTATTGGCTGTGCCAACACAAACTACGGACACTATACTTCCCTGAAAACAGTCATAATTCACTGTAACACAACAGCACAGCAACAGAGGACCTGGAAGTTCCCAACCTGCCACTAAATAAACAATGTTAATTCCACAGCATAACAGCAACAGCTGGAATAAGGGACCGAAATGTTTACCACTATCACAGCCCACTACTGAACTTCCAGTTTCATCATCAGCACAATTGCTGTGATACCATGTGACATTGACAGCTCTCCTCAAAACCAGGGGGGGGGGGGGGGGGGGGGGGGGGGGGGAGAGCCTGGGAATGAGGACCAAAGCAGGAATGGACATCCTGAAAGCTTAAGGTATCGCAGGGGGCACGCAAAGGACTATCTATGGGTATGATTTCCCTGGCTGTCTGACCTGGATATGTTTACTTCCTGCACAGGATGTTGAGGGATTTCCTGGTACATGTAGTGCTTCTCTCAAGGAATTGGGTTGAAGTAATTACCCCTTCAATACCTAAGGTCACATATCAGCTGTGAAACTTTATGTCACATCCGGGAATGTCCTTGGGACGTAGGGTCTGCGTGAGCAGTAAGGGCAGGATAGGGGGAGGTGGGTGGGTGCTCTCAAAGGATGCAAACAGAATGGCAGTGTCTTGGCTCTGGCTGGCACTGGGAGGGCCATTTCCATAGTTTTTGGCATTAATGGACGTAGAAAGTAGCCATCTTGCCTTGTAGGGCCTCCATTTCCAGAATTCATGGCCCTTTTTTAGCAACGGCATGTTGCAATTTCCCGTGAGCCCTAAAGGGTACTGTTTAGCTCTGGGGTATTAAGGCCAGGCAGAAATTATTTTGTGTACATTTTGTCTGAAACATATTGTACTACAACTCTGATATGAATGAATAAAACTGCACTTTTGCACAATTGTTCAATGTGTTGGACTTTTAGCTCACAATTGCTAATTGAATTAGTCACGTGCCAAAGCACGTGCTCTTAGACACGCCCACTGAAGATGGACTGTCCAGACAGCTGTTGAGAGAACTGGACAGTGCAGCAGGATAGCAGGCAGGACAGCTATAGCCTCAAAAGAATGCTTACTCAGGATACTCAAGTTCTACAGAGTAGGGTTTTTCAATTCCACGAGTAAACAGAGATACAGCGAAAAATTCATTTTTGTGTGTATTCTGTGCAGATACAATGCCGTCCTTAACACAAACTACACGGATAATCGACATCCTACTCGGTGAAATACAATAAATCATCAAGACACTTCATTTCATACCGAAAGCAGTGCCCAAGCTAGCCGCTGCGCTCCTCCAGAATCGTCGCCACATAGGTCCTTACCCGCGGCCATGATTGACTGATGTACTGCCGTTTGAACTCAACGCAGGAGCGACGGCACGGATTCACACAAGGAACTACCAAAGGTAATGACTACAACTAGCACAAAGCGAAGCTACAGCTATCGCTGAGAGAGACAAACTAGCAGACTTTACTTCGCTCAGTATTAAACACCGCCATTAGCTTTCTCCGTGCACTATTACGTAATTCCGTGTACTTTCCGTATAACGTTAATCGAATAATCCAGGCGCGCGCCTGGCCTTAGTGCCGCAGAGAGGGCCCAAGCTTTTCAGTCTTTAGAACACTTAAAACATTATCCTAATTTCTGTTACCCGGCGTTGCTGGGCTCAAAACTGCTCCCACAGGTAATTTCAGTTATACTTAAGCATACAATGTAGTTTAACAGCTCGAGTTAATCGTAGTTAACGGCGGGGATGTCCCGATTCATTGGAAGGGGCGGCGGAGTACCTCAGAGGGGTCGGAGACATGCACAGAACGGCAGGGAAAGTGCACGAGATGAGCACATGCTTATACGGTGCAACTGTACGGTGCAACTGTGCCTTTGACTGATTCCCCTCCCCTGCCATCCCCATCTGAGCCAAATTAGTTAGCATGTTCCAAAAAGTTCCGTGAAGTACCTGTGAAGACACGGGTGCCACATCTAGAATTGATTATAGTCTCCATCATAATGATGTGATGCTTAGGCCAGCTGGGCTGGAGGCCAGCCTACCTATAAAACCTAATAGGGAGGGCTAGCCTGGCACTCCCCACCGGGACCGCGTATAGGTGAAGGGGAGTGGCATGCAGTCACAGGGTCCAGGAGCTATCACGTGAGCCCATTAAGTCGGGATTCAGAGATCACGTGATCCTGCGGTTGACAGCTGGCCAGGCTCCGCCAATAAGGTTAGTTAAGATATACAACGTCGATTGGACGTAAGTGAAATACACCATAGTTCAAGGACCAGAGTTAACCATGTATGTGACTTAAACCACACACACTAAAAATTGCAATCAAGTGTGCTTCAGTTTGGTACTCTGACCTAGCTGACAGAGATCCAGCGTAGGGATTACCCCAAATGCATGTACCTGGGTGGAACTCATTACCCATTAATTGCTATAGCAACCAGTCGTTAATAAGCACATGCTAAGGACTATGCTTTTAAAGCCACACTCAACAAGTATTACAATACACTAACATGATCTGGTGTTATCTAGCGACGGAAACATCCACCTAGCCTAGAACCTCCCTCCATCAACCAACCCTGCCCTATCCAGACCTTCAGACAGTAGTGTTGCAACCTGTGGCACTATGGCTTTCCCGAGGCTGGGAACGAGGCTAGAGAAGCACAGATGCTCACACAATGGAACTCGTGTATTACAGAAACGGTAACGTAAAGGGTGTCGGTCATGCCAACGATACTACTGCACACGCTCTGAAGAGTGACGTACACATGACAACCATATTATTATAAAGTAATAAAAAACATAAAAAATGTAACAGGATGTAGGGATACCAGAACGGCAAAAAGTAAGGAAACAAGGGAGGGATGCATTAGAGTCACGAAAGATGCAGATAATGCACTTGTACACAGCATCTTTGGTTAGCCAATTATGACATGTCAGTGGTAGGGAAGATGAACAAGTTGTAGTGGTGGTCGTAGTGGTAGTACTGACTGTACAGGCTGCCGTGGTAGCGTGTGCATTATGTGGGTCTATCGGGCCAGGGCATAAATGAAGGCTGCAACATTTGTTTCGATTCACAACCTTCAAAGGCAGTAACAGCCAAATGTTGCCAGTTCAAAAGGGTTTTAATTGAGTGATATCAGGCAGGTAACTTTCGGCAACTATTGTTTGCGAATTCAACAGTTGAAATACCACCTTCTTTTATACACGTATAGCATGGGAGAGATAGTTCCTACGGGGTTATCACAAGCAATAAATACCTGAGTGGGGGGGGGGGGAGGCTTGGTTGCTAAGATGAGAGTTCCACATACAGAAAGTTGGTGTTACTCACATCAGTAAAAGACAGCCTCATTCCCAGGCCGCGTGGATAAGTAGCCTCATTCCCACGCGGCCTGGGAATGAGGCTTCATGTGTGTTACATGCATACATGCCTAGTAATGTGCATGCTACATTTCCGGGTGGGTGGAAGCTGTACAAATGGTGAACAGATAAGTCCTGAGGGCACGAAACTATATGCCAGGCATGCTCAAGAGACAGCACGATTATATGCAAACTGTTATTTGACAATGGTCTCATGGGTACTTGGGTCACTCAAATCCACTGCAGATAATATTTAGAATTTGAATTCCTACTACTATAGGGAGCCTTGGCACACAGTACATTCATCAAGTGCATAATTATGACCACACATCTTGTCAAGGAGGCCTTTTGCAGGTGTTGTATGTATTAAGTACGTACCTGCAAAATGTTGTACTAGCTGTTTGGAATTTCTGTGGCCGTTACCGACTTGTATCATCCACACCAAAGAAGACATGAAACTGCAATATGTTCCACAGGATGTATGCAGTGTCCCGGCTCTTGGGACAACCCAGCACCAGTGAGCATGCAGCTTTGTTACCAGGCTGCTTGCAGGAGGAGAAACGGTCGCGTTGATTGCACTACACTCCGATACAAGCAATGAACGGCGGATTATTGAAAGTGATCGTGATGATGTTAGGTTCCTCTCAAGCTACTGAGAAAGGTTTGCCTGTTTGTGGAAGCAGCAGCTTTTGCACAACAGCTTCTCACAAACGAATTCTTCAAACGAAGCCATCATTCAGAGTGCATGTCTGAGCGTGATCATTGATGAGCCAAATACATGTGTCATAGCAATGGGATGTGTCATAGCAATGGGATGAGTCATAGCAATGGGATGTGTCATAGCAATGGGATGTGTCATAGCAATGGGATGGGCATTAGAGCCAAATACAGTGTGACACTTCTGCACATATTGTCCTGTGCCAAAGTTCTGATCATGAATTGGGTTCGTGCTGCCAACATCCATGGCAGCTGAAACACATGCAGAAGCTATCAAGGACATTTCTCCTCCTACAAACAGAGGCTGGTGAGCATGCTGTACAAACAGCTTGGAATGAGGCTGGTGAGCATGTTGTACAAAGAGCTTGGAATGAGGATTTGGGGAGCATGCTGTACAAACAGCTTGGAATGAGGCTGGTGAGCATGTTGTACAAACAGCTTGGAATCAGCCTGGTGAGCATGCTGTACAAACAGCTTGGAATGAGGCTGGTGAGCATGCTGTACAAACAGCTTGGAATGAGGCTGGTGAGCATGCTGTACAAACAGCTTGGAATCAGCCTGGTGAGCATGCTGTACAAACAGCTTGGAATGAGGCTGGTGAGCATGCTGTACAAACAGCTTGGAATGAGGCTGGTGAGCATGCTGTACAAACAGCTTGGAATGAGGCTGGTGAGCATGCTGTACAAACAGCTTGGGATGAGTCTGGTGAACATGACCATGCTGTACAAAAAGCTTGGAATGAGGCTGGTGACCATGCTGTACAAACAGCTTGGAATGAGGCTGGTGACCATGCTGTACAAACAGCTTGGAATGAGGCTGGTGACCATGCTGTACAAACAGCTTGGAATGAGGCTGGTTGGCATGCTGTACAAACAGCTTGGAATGGGGCTGGCGAGCATGCTGTACTCAGTTGATTAGCAGTGTTATCAGCCTTCCTTACTGTTTACGGGTGTACGGGAGGAGCACTCAAAATTCCTTTGCAAAACTACAACAGAGAGGTTAGTCCTCTTAGAAGCATCTCTTTTCCTTCAGCTCTAGTCTGTCCACGGAATAGCGATTCGTCATTTCATCACAAAGCGAAGCCCTAAATTCTTACAACTGGCCCTATTCCAGAATCTTGAATATTGGAAGTGATCACGGGACTACTGGCTAGGGAGAAAGGCACCACAGTGAATGTAAGAGGGTGAGTGAGTGAACGTGGTCCCTTTCCGGTGGCCCTGCATGCACTTGCACATGCTAGAGTTCAACTCCAGTAATGGCATCTTTTGCTTATTGAATGAAAAGGTGGAAGTATTTGGATGTACGGTAACATGCTTCACTACACTGTGACTACAGATGAAAGCCATGTGCTACAATACTGATGCAAACAGGGGTAAAGCCAGAGCTGCAACAACACAGACAACCATGAGTGTCATACACACTGTCCCAAAGGTAACAAGAGAACCAGCTCATTATGAGTTGGCGAGTAACAATTGCTCTTTCCAAAAGTATGTTCCCCCATCCTACAGCGTGCTACACATGCATGACAGCTGCAGCTCATGATAGCAGTTGGACAACAATCGTGCTGTATGTCCGCCTACTTTAGTCAAAGGTATCCAATCCTGAAATTTAGCATCCAGACGTCTATATCATGGCTTATCCTGAGCACCATATGACCTACATACTGTATGTCTGTTCAGAGGATCAACAACCTCAGCCTCAGTACCAGGCTCTCTCCTCCAAAAAACGGGGGGGGGGGGGGGGGGGGGGGGGGGGGGGGGGGGGGAAGCCTTGGACCGAGGCTACAACCACCCAGGCATGTCTGCTCATATATTACTGGTACGCATAGCAATGAAGAAGCCAAACAGCCGACTACAGTTACACTCCTGGTTTCACAAATTGTGACCCTCTCTGCGAAAATCGACCCCTTGGGATGACATTGAATTTACGTTACGCGAGTTTAATGTTGAGCGCTTTGCACGCGTATTTCAATCGCATTCGCTACTTCAAAGGCTCGTAACGAACGAATGCGTGGACTTCCGCTCTGTAACTTGAAATTATAGTACGCGTACTAGCGTGCATGCTATCATGATTTCACGTAGCACACCGGAAGTCCTACGCGTTCTGAATTTACAGGCTTTTTAAATTGCTCGTGCAAGTTAAATAGACCTGCGTATTGACCACATTTAAAAGCCCATAACTCTAGAATGGTAAGTCCGATTAAAAAGATAAGAGTACCACTGTGATCAGCAATGGATGGGCTCTCTGGTGGTGTAATAATCTCACTTTTCATGAAAAGTACCAAGTGGTTGATTTTCCCAGAGAGGGTCACAATTAAGATGAAATATCACATATTATATACCCTGCTGGTCTGACTCCACTGCTAACGATACAGTGACCTCACCACAGAACTTATATACGTAGCTGAAAGGGCAGACTCTCAGAGTGTTATAACCTTGGCAACACCCTCTATGGTCAATACGGCTTGACACCCTAGGACACCACAGACTTTGAAACGACATGTATCCCGACGTGCTGCCATCATAGAAGTTTTGGGTAGAGTCCATCTTACACACTGTAACATAACATCATTTCTGGCTGATAATCCCAGACATACAATCCTGAGAGAAAATATACTGATTGGGTAAGCACATACAGAACAGTAACGCCTCAGTAGTCAACAGAACCCCTCCAACACTTCAACATCCGGTGCTGCCGGTCCCACACACGCTATACACAGAACGTAATCTACATGTAGCCTGCATTAGCATGTTCAAAGGCCGAACTTCTAGCAGTTGAGTGCTCTTGAATGGGGGGCAAACATACACAGCCAGTCTCTCAAGTCACAGTGGCACTGGATGAGCAAGTATAAGACAGTATGCACTAGTGTATTCTTGAACCCATAATAGGACAGTCTGCCGCACACAAGACAAGTTGCCCATCGTTAGTTACTTCCTTGTGAGCTAGTAAGCTAGCCACCCAGTTGACGGATCCATGTAACCACAGTCAGAAATGCCCATAAGGCAAGAGCGCGACCCTAAGATGCAGATCATTTTGGGCAGTTGCACGTTCAGTGTGCATCTTAAAGACCTCTAAAATTTGACCTGTGAGTAAAACAGTTAAGAGCCACATATGATCTCCGCTGCAGGCAGCCACTATACAGTGAACATCCTGGGTTACTTTAAACTAATCAATGGGCTCCGCCTCTATCCCATACAGCCACACCCACTTAGGGGGGTTGATTGAAGGGACATTTCTAGTCTAAAACTATCTATCCATCTATCTATCTATCTATCTATCTATCTATATATCTATCTATCTATCTATCTATCTATCCGGATATGCTATTTGTATTACGGTCAAAGCTACACGGGCAACTGATGTATGCATGTGGGCCATGTACTGAATGTGCCATTCTCGAGAACCAGTTTGGCCGTATACAGGATGGTTACTGATAGTTCTCTTAACTACATACAAGTAGCTTCGCTCGCTCAGCTACTTCCCCCTCGTTCGCCTACGTGAGTAATCCGGTGCCGGATAGCTCTCTGTGCAGAGCTGCTGCTCCCCAATTGCGTCCACTTCAGCTGCTGCTCCCTGCGCGATTGCATCGATTCGTTTCAACTGCTGCTGAGCTCCCGGCTTGCATCCGCTTCAGCTGCTGCTCGCCGCTTGCGTCCGTTTCAACTGCTTCCCGATTTCGTCCGCTTCGGCTGCTGCCCGATTGCGTCCGCTTCAACTCTGCTCCCTGATGGCGTCCGCTTCATCTGCTGCTCCCCGATTGCGTCCGCTTCAACTGCTGCTCCCAGATTGTGTCTGCTTCGGCTACTGCTCCCCGCCAGCTGTTCTGGAAGATTCCAGCCATCGTCGGTCGACCGTGACTATTCTTGAACATTCTACGCAGAGTTTGAAGTACAAAGGTCGCGCGTCACTATAGTCTAGTCCCGCCCCACGAACATCCCACTTCTGTTACACACAGACAGACACACGGATAAAATCTTAATGTATTGATTGCTTGATGTGTTCCACACAACAAACAATCCTTAATCTGCAAGAGGCAATACCTAAGGAAAACCTTGTTGCCTAAATTTAAGGCATTGGCAGGGTTTCTTTTTGGGGGGGGGGGGGGGGGGGGGGGGGGAACAACATATGCTTCCCCCTTACTTCACAACACTAGGGACTTCATCCCTCCTTAATTGATATTCCAAATGAAGCACTGATTGGTCAACAAAGGGTACTCTTAGCCCCATTCCCACTGCCAGCATTTGGTTGCTTGCAGTATCCAAATACGGCGAGGGAAGGCCTGGGAGATCTGGTCACCTGCGATGACGTCAGGTAGACAGAGGGTAGACACACAGGGTTCGGTATCCAACCGTTATGATACCTGTATTGCGTTGATCTGTCCCAGGCATTGTGAACAATGAGATCATCTGCCTTGCAAATGCTATGACATCCAACCTTTGGATGGACAGTACAAGACAGGAGTTCTTTGTTGGGCACCGCCCCCCATGTGTCTCCCATGTGTCTACCTGATGGCACCGCACATGACCACATCTCCGAGGCCTTCCCCCGCTATATACACTTGCATTCTGCAAGCGATCAAAATGAATACTGGTAAAGGCTGGTCACCGCCTATCGACAGCACGTCTGTCGACAGGTCAGTGCCTTCTGCACTCATCTCTGGCACCGCGTACCATAGCAATTAATGTCGGCAGTAAGCATGGGTCTGGGGGGCCTGTCCCCTAGAAAATTCCAAATTTGACACCACCTGAAATCGTTTCTGAATACAATCTTGGGAAGGAACTTACCACCAAACCTAGCCAGTGTGTCTCACTGCCTCAATGCCCTCAAGCGCTGCTCGGGGAAGTGCAACTAAGCCATGACTCCAAATGGCTGCTTACTACATCGACAGCTGCTGGGGTCTCGGGACTGACTTGCCCATTTTACTACTACCTAGCTGCTACTGGAGGGCGGGCATTTTGACAGTCAGACAGGGCCTGTGCCCTGCTAGGCCCTGCCGTAGATACGCCACTGCTCCCTCCCACCTACGTATGACCACCTTCTGAAGAGCTCTTAACCACCATTGTACAATCATGGTGATCACATCAATTTATTCGTTTTAACAAATTTCATTTATTTATTTCCCACCTTTGCCCCACCCTTTTCCCACCACTTCCTCTATGATAGTATTTAAGCTCACTTCTGTATTTTACTGTTTTGTACACTGACGATGATAACTGAGCTATCGAAATGTCTGTTTAACCAGACATTTCGCATATACATAGTCCTACCTGCAACTTTCAGGATTGGTCTTCAGTCCCCTGTCAGAAGTAGGTTTTGAGGCTTTAGGTCCATGTGTTGGTGACCTGAGGAACTGCAGCGCAAGAGCTGCAGGTAGACAAGTACACAGACCATGAATCAACCTACATGTAATTACTACTCTGTTGTTCCTATAGGCCGAGTAATTGGGATTGATGGTGATGGCCTGTACTACTCCACCCACCTCTCTCAATAAAGATAGGGGATCCCGGAAATGCCATCACCTATTCTCAGCCCAATCCAATTTACAAAATGTTGAATGAGGATGGGTTTGACCAAGAGATGGACTTCAGACTTGCTCAATGTCGAGTGAAATACGTACCTTCTCAGGCATTGCTCAAGTGAACTGCGAGAGGTTCAAGGCGCTGGAGAATTACAAGCAGTATGGAAGCGGGCCGAACACGTAAGTACGTTTGTCAACACAGGGGGTCCGGTCCGCGCGGTAGCTGAAAGCACAGCAAGTACAGCAACGTACATGTAGTTAACAAAATCGCCTTCAGAAATTTCAGCACAAATATTTACTAAAACTAGACCAATGCAGAACATTGTGGGGCGAGCCTGAGCGAGTACAGTTGTTGAATGTGCATGGAGCAGTTGCATGAGCATGTGTTCCTACATGGAGCAGATGCATGTGCATGACTGTCAGTGCATGTCATCTGCATGAATGTGACGGAAAAAATAGCACGACTTAAGGACACAGAAGTTATGACACTAAAAGTACACCCATGCACTTCACAGCAACTGCGAATCAGGTTAGCCGAAGCAGTCTGGTAGGTAGGTCCAGGAGAGCTCTCTAGCTGTCTTTGTTGTCGCCACCGGAGGGCGACTTTCTCATTCTCTGCTGATGCCAGATCTGTGTCTTGACTGCATGTCACAGTGAGGTTAGTGTTACCGAGCGCAGGCCAGTCAAGTTCCCATCCTCTGGCAATAGCTGAAGCAGCAGTCTAACACACCGTGATGGTTTATAGCTATTAAAGCCTGCATGCATGCTAGCTTGCTAGCTAATGCACACCATGATGTGCTCTGCATGCAGGACATGAGATCGCTTGAAGCACTCTCCCTGTCTTCATGAAATGCTTTATATAGCCCCTCACCGTGCGCTATAGTCTCCATCCTTGTTGAGATAGACCGTTCATGGTTCGTGTCTATGTCGTTGACGTTGCAATGGTGAGTTCGTTTGTGGTTTGAATTAACGCATGACGCAATGACACGCAAAATACGAGCAGGAAGTGATTTACGGCACCACGTACAATAGATAGATATAAAGAAATAAATAAATAAATGGAAAATTCACAGCAAACTCGTCTATGTGGGGCTCGCTCAGGCTCGCCCCAATGAGCGACTTAATAAATTCCTGATGTACAGTATGTATGTATGTATGTATGTATGTATGTAGCCCATGTACAATACGTACATACATATGTAGCCTCTTGGACGCCAGTACTCGTCGCTTTAGTAATAATAAGTACTTGGCAACGCTCGTTCTTGATTGAACACCAACAAGACTCTGCTGTTTTAGGACCGTCTTGAGCGACTTATCAGAACTCCTTTGACCACGAATGTCGATTTCTCTGAGTCCGGTACCGGTACCTGGTTCCAGCGCTGTGTTATTCGCGTACTGTACTCGAACGTGCAGCCACTATGTCTACGTACTGTTCACATGAAAACACGACCAGTGTAAACTTCATACCCTCAGGAAGAGTTGAATACGGGGAGTGTAATACGGCCCCATATTCCACTGTTGCTCTCCATACATTTTCAATGGAGCAAGTCCACAGCCTCTTGGACAGTGCTCAGTCCACAGCATGAAACAAGGGACCAGGGTAACCTTACCTAGCTGCCTCAAGAACTTCCTTGCAGAGCCCTCTCTCAGCGACCTCCTGCTGTGGATGAAGCTGGACAAGTCACCTCCACTGAAGTACTCCATTATGAAGATATGTGTGTCACACCACTGCAGGGCAACAGAAGATATAACTCACCTACTATAGTCAGGTTACTGAAAAATCATGCAGAGAAAATGGTGAGCCTTGACCTTTGTTGGTGAGAGATGCTGGTGAAAAGAGGCTAGTAAACAGATTGTGAATGACTACTAGGGACCCCACAGTCCTGTGTATAAAGACCACAATAAGTACATTCATTTATTTTAGTATAACGAGTCACGACTGCACTTCTGGTGTGGAAAAACCAGTCACATTGTGGATTTTTAAGCAGACTCGTACATCAAGACTAGACCACCATGCACAGAAATGTTGAGCCGTTAAATGCTTGGAATCAGTAATGTCAATGGTGTCAGTGCAAATGCTTTGTTATGTGCAGCATACATTGCACAAAGGGGTGGCATTCTCTAGACGCCATAGCAACCAGGGTCAAGAAAGGGTCAACCAGGGTCAAGAAAGCGTGACCATCATGTTTGCAGCTTGATCACTTCACCTCTCTGACCGTTTGTCTGTGCTGTATTTCAGCCGTTGACGATTAGACTGCGAACACTTTGCCCTTGACTCAATAAGGTATACATAGCGACTCAACCCCTTAGTATACTGGGCCGGGGTCAAGCACGACTACAGCAAATGTGGGAGTGTCACCCCCTTGATTGCACATACCAACACCTCATGTTTGAATGAGCCTGTAGTACAAAGGACCCTAGCCTCGTTCCCAACAGACAACCAACTACTAGCATTCCCCTTCAGCATCATTTGAGCCCTCCAAGACAGTTTTGGCTGTCTACAGTTGCTCAATACATAGCAGAGGTCGGCTCAGACCAGACTGAGGACAGCTGTACTAGTGAAGTCCCATCTGATCCAATCATCCATTTCCTTGTACTGCGTGCAGCACTGCATATGCATACTAGACCAGACAATTGGCATAGTCTATGAGCCATTCAACACAAAACCTAAATTCAAAGCCTACCACTGACACAGCTGTATACCACCACGATATGCCTGTACTGAACTCTGAAGCAGACAACTACACTATCTACCTAGTTGATCACTGAGAAGTACGCGCTCTGAGACCACAGACTTCAAGACATAAACTACCATGCCAGAAAAGTCACATGGATGCACAATCATGATTATGATACAATTACAATACATCTGCACGCTCTTTGCACTCTACCTTTGTTCCCGCGGTCGTCAGCCCTTCTATCCTTCCTTGGTACAGAGATCGAATCACTAAACGACATACCAACGAGGGCCTGAGGCCATCTTGCGATTATTTATTGGTTGTCATTATCATATTCATGGCGGGGCGTGGTCAACGCGTAAAACGCACAGCAATGACAAAAATTGATAGGGACAAACTCATAAATGTTTGAATGCCGAAAGTGTAATAAAAATATACAAACCAATGTGAAATGAATGATAAAAGTGGTCCATAATAGTTTAGTTCAGTGGGTTCGGACATGACCTTCTGAGAGGGCCACATCCAGGGGATGTCACATTCTCAAAAAATACTATAAAAAAAGCTTAAGTGCTATCTCCTGACAATCGCCAAATAAATGTTCTAGATAAGAGACACCAGACTTGAAAACAGCACACGATACTGTGGTGTAAAGATTGCAATAATGATGATCCGGATCACAGGTACATATAACTATATCAAGACAGTTAAATTATGTAACAAAGCTATACAAAATGGTAACGAAAATACCTCCAAGCCCTCTGCAGCAGTGGTGAGGCTAGGAGGGCAAAGAAAGTACTTTACCTTTGAAGCAACAGGTGGGATTCCAAGAGGAGGTTATTCTGTGACTCTGTCACAGCTGTGAATAGACAAGGCTTTGCATGACCACTGACTGTGCTGTATTTCAGCCACTGACTGCTGGCTAAACACATACATTTTGCCCTAGCTTTGGCCAGATAATATACGGAAGAATGTGTAGCAACTCCACCCCTTCCGGGGTCGCAGCTGTGGCTGTGGAGCATATTGGAGTGACCATCCCTGGGATTTGAACCACTTGGCCACAAGTCACGCGCAGAGTCAAATGGGACAGGGAACAACACAGTAATACATGCGGGAAGTGACAATGGGCACCAGCCTTCATCGGTTAGACTGCTGTTGCTGGAAGGCCGCCTACAGCTCACTCTTGCAGTATGCGATTCTTCTTCTCCCGTTTACATTGATAAACACCATAAAGCAGACCTCTCAACTCTCACGATCCCACCGTGAGACTCACGATTTCAGCCCTACTCTCACGGTCTCACGGTGATGTCCTCGTTTCTCACGGTCTGCTGATCAACTAAGGTTAAAAGTTCTGTGATGACCTCATTTCTCACGGTCTGCTTATCAACTAAAGTTCAAAGTTCTAGTTCTGTACACATGTGCACATGTCAGCTCATGAGGTAGTCAGTAGAGTGATTCTGAAGGGGAGGAATTGGCTCAGGGTGTATGCAGGACTCTGACGACAGCAATGAGCACCAGCAGCAGTCCCCTCCCAGGCCAAAGACGTCCAAGAAACTCACAGGGGCAGCTACTTACAGGACCAAGTTCAGCTCTATTTGGGTATCTCACTATAGAGTTCTTTTTGAAGTTGAGAGGTCTGCATAAAGTGTGTGACTGACATACACACACAGAATAGGTGGGGAGGGATGATCTCCCCCCCTTTCCCTCCCTCCCTCTCCCTCCCTCTCCCTCTCTTACCTCCTTCCCCCTCCCCTTCTCCCCTCCAGCTAACATTTACGTGGTTGTTAATCATGTAATTATGCCCCAAGTCCTCTTCTGCTCCCATGTATTATCAGCAACAAACAAAGGACATAAAACACTGGGAACGAGGCCAGCTACAACCACACGTGGGCGAGCTCAATAATTATGTCTTTGGCAGTCTTGTTAAGGTAACCGCAGCTATCTTCAGCTTGGCCAATCAGAGTACTTGATCACTACATGGGGGGCACATCAAATTCCTTGCCCCTTCCACCCACTCCTCCCCTTCTCAACACCCACACACACTACACACACACAACCATCCACACAAACACCCACCAACCTACCTGTATGATTACTTGTCATCCAGTTGCTGAAGGTTCAAAGGTCATGAAGCCTTGAATGGCAGACATAACAGCACCCTTGTTCCATGATCCAGTTGTAATTATGACCTGAGCAACTCTTGAAGTGTGGTTGCAGATGCTTACCAAACTGCAAGAAGAACTTGGAATCTCAGAACTCAACCAGCTTCAGAGATACTTCTGTCGGGGTCTCCTCTGTGGAGGGAGGGAGGGATGGAGGGAGGAAAGGACGAGACAATACAACACTTAGCTGCTGTGTCTACATGTGCTCAGTTCGGATGTTCCCAGCAGGGATCGAGGTTGATTCCTCCCTCACACACACTGCACAGCAAGCAATTAGTGGCAAGCCACCTCAATAACATAATGCCGGTGATATTCATTAAGGGAACTACACAGAGAGATATTTTACCATTGTATAGGAATGCACATGTACAAACGAGACAACTCCAAAGTTTAGATGATACTGTGCATTACACCTCCCTTATCTCAGTGCATGGTAAGTACGGTAAATGTACAGGTACAAGACATTGTGTTGCCTTATTCACACTTGCTGTTATTATACACGCTTGGTGCTGAATCAGATATTAAAAGCAGTTCTACCACAGTGGGTGAGCGATCCTTTGATGTACAACGGAGGATACATCGGTTATCCTCCGCTATATAGATGACGTAATTGTACCACGCTGTGCTGAGAATCAGAGAGTTGTGGCTGTCTACCAGCCGGATCCAGCTACGAACTTGACTTGGAGGTTATGTCTGTGGTAGAAGCCAGATCTACCACGTCAACTCGGAGGTTATGCGGTTTATCCTCCAATTTTCACTAACATCTCTCAATTAAGACCACTGACTTATACATAGGCAGAATCTATTAGTTGACTTGCTTGATCACTAAATTTCTAGGAATGTGCATATGCACAGAGAATGCCTTGCACACACGAGCATAATTAGTAGGCGTGGCCTCATGTAGTAGGACAGCCACGTGCAGTCAGAAGCTGTCGTAAGAAGATGGCAAAGTGTACGTCTATGATAACTAAAGCGAGTTCAGTGATGATGTCATCAGCATCCCCCGTTAATGGACATGTCAACTGGTAGCCTTGGTCACAGGCTGCATGGCCTGGGAATGAGGCCATAAATATGCATCTCCGTAGAAACAAATCAGATTAGAATCTGGGAATGGGACACATACACCTCCATATGAGCACAATGCGTAAGCCCTCCACGAAGGCCAGTCTAGAACACAGCAGGGGAGGAGTTGTCGAGGCAGACGGTGAAGATGTGGGTGTTGCGGTGGTTGAGTAGAACTGGGCAACCAGGCAGGTGACAATGAGTTCAAGGTCGGTGAAGGTCGGGACGTCAGCCTGCATGCTGGAGGGTTGGTGGAGGAAGGGGGAGTGGGGGGAGAAGAGGTGCTGGGGTGGTGTGTGTGTGTGTGTGTGTGTGTGTGTGTGTGTGTGTGAGAGAGAGAGAGAGAGAGAGAGAGAGAGATGAGAGTTCAGTGTAACACTGATTGACCTCTGACCTCTATCATGTAGTATCAATACAATCTAAAGGAGGTGGAAAACAGGGGAGGTGAGGGCTACCAAGTGGGCTTAGTCAAAGATGCAGAAACTCAATCTCGGCCTTGCAGAGGAAGACAGCAGATATATACCAGGGTTGTTGGGACGTAGCACCCTTCCCAGGCTTTCATGCTCAACTTGCACTTCGTCATAACTGCATGTGATATCCCATTGGGTTTACAGTGTGCACTCTGTGGGCTAGTCTTGTACGCTGCCTGTAGTTGTTTTAGCAATCACTGAAGTACTTAACCACAGGAAGTCCAGCTAAATGATCTAAACTAATATGTGCCCTTTGCCCCAAGTGAAGCACTAGAGACTCACTCTATTTACCATCATGAAACTGATTTGAGAACCCACAGTGGCTGTACCTTTACACCATTCGGGATCTCCATCTCCATACCCCTTGTGTAGCTGGATCTGGAAGACCTCCAGCCCACTGACGTAGGCTGCCAGCCGTGTGATGCTCTGCTTCCCGCTGCCCCCACCCCTACGAGGAGGGCATTGCCCCGAGGGGACTCCAGGATGCGGTTGATGCGACAACTGAGGAGGATATGGCAGTAACAATTTCATGTGACTAATCTGCTCCTTTCAAACCTCAAACCTCATGCTGCTCTAACTCTAGTCTACACACAGCCCAACAGATTTACAGAGCGTGTCCGTAGGAATAGGTTAGTAAGTTAATAGTCAAACAGCAGAGCTGGGTAGTGCCATCGTAAAATGTTTCTGGGAGTTTATTTCACTGCTTCAGAAGTGGATATTGGTCCGGCAGGAAGTAGGCCGATGGGTTAGGGTATATATGGGTTAAGGCCGGTTCTATATCCAAAGCCTCCTCAGTGAACTCATGGTGGATGGTGGAGTGCATTGTGTTCAGCAATGTGTTCAGCCAACTCTCCACTTGAACCACGCACACACACGGCTTGTCAAAGTCAACCGTCTTTGCTGTACATCGCCCCAAATCCTCCTTGGTGGGCTTTCCCTCGTCATCCAGCTAGAACTTCAGCCTTTGCCATGCTGTCAACAGCTTTGCAAGATGGCGAGCAACCTACAGCGAAGGAGGTGGAGTAAATGAGAGGATTAAACAATCTGAGAGCTGTGCTTGGGTCCAAACACCAGCATCACACTGGATATATTGACCGGTTAATTTGCATTTGTCATGCTAAGTGAACTCATGAATATTGTTACACCCTCCAGACAGTGGCAGATTTGTCTCTTAAGGAAGGTGATTCAATTAGTGTCTAGAGAGTGTACTAATTCAATCACATCCTTGAGAGACCCAACCTATCTACTTTGCCCCTGGACACCAACCTGTATACACTGAACATCAGAAATGCATGCACAATCCTGGTTCAGACAACGATTTAGCCTTGTTCCCAGGCCGTTCCCACCGTCAGTATTTCATCACTTCCAGTATGAAATACAGCCTGCTGATGAGTCCTCGCACATTAAATGTCATGGACGAAAGCGCTCCAGGCTACTCCAGAGTGTGGATCTTCACGCCAGGAAAGGAATGCGAATCCATGCTAACATGTTCACCCTCCTCGAGGGGACGCTTTTCGTCTTCTCAGTCACTCGCAACTGAACTTCACACTTTCACTGCACTGGCCCCAAAACCACATCAATTTACATGGAATATGCATTGCAAGCAAGTGCGCAAGCCAAAAAAAAGACACAGCACATGCGTACTCCTAGTATAAAGATTCTTACTAGTGGGGTGTCACTAATCACTAGACTGCACTGCACTGGACTGGACTGTCAAAAATGTAGTTAACAAACAACCGCAAACAAAAATTAATTGACAATGAAAGTTACTAGTCTTATTCCAAGACCACACCCCCTAAACTTACAAAACAAGATTTACTGTACGGAGGCTCGCTCACACCAGTAATCCAACGAACAGATCATTTTGTGTTGATCTGCTATACCACTTGCACGCACAGATCAAGTTTCAGTGTCTGTTGATGATCACTGCACCCACTAATTGCATTTTGTGGGCCAACTCAAGCCACTTAAGGTGCTGGTGGAGCTGAAAATGGACATATGGAGTAGTTGTTTTCATCCTACTGTTATACCCCCTTTCATTTTGTATTAAGAAATAAAATTGTTTATCTGATATCCCAAACCATTGTTTTTAGCCACGCCCACTACTTCCTGTAAACAAACATGGCCGATTGATGACGTAATGCCGATTAAAATAAACTTCGCGTTAGGCGGTATGTAAAACCTTCAGTAATTCGTTCACTTTGGAAGTCAATGACAATATATAAGCCTAATCTCAAATCTCACTTGATGGATTAGCATTTTGATTTTGCGTTCTCGCTGGGTGGGGCCGTTTGTGCATCAGATCAGACCGAGGTACACTTCGATTCTCCTGTATCTCGGCACTTTGTGAACGTGTCGGAAATCCATCAGGCCAAAGTTTTTCTTTCGCCACGAAGACTCTGTATTTGAGTATAACTACAAAATACAGAAAGGTCCTACATGCCGCCTAGCGAACTTCCGGTTTACCAATGGCTTGCAGTCTGAAGGTCAAGTATATACTGCCGTTCGAAATCCACACAGGAGTGGCACCGCGGAGTACCACAAACAACTAACAAAGGTATAGACTACAACTACCATGAAGCGAAGCTACAACTATCAACCAGAGAGGCATACTGGTAGACCATACTCTACTTGTTTATTTACACCGTCATTTTCTTTCTCCGTATACTAAATGATTAATTTCGCACACTATAATGAATCTCCGTGTAACGTGCAATACATTAAACCATGCCTTAGTAGGCACGAGAATACCATCCACATTGGACTTACAGGGTATAGAAATGGCCTCTGTAGCAGTCCGTAGGATGGCCGTGGGGCAAATAGACCAAAAGTGTAAGGAGTTCTTGCTGAGGTGAACAAAACAGCAAACAGGAGCAGCAAGGCAAGCAGAAACATGAACTACAAAGTGAACTGTGTTTGCTGCTGCTATGTTTGCTCCAGTTTTCTCCCACCAAGATCATCTGCTCAGAAACAGACAACACAGAACTCTGTTTCTGGGGAAAACGAGCAACAACAACAAAAAACACCGTCATAGCAGGCCAGCAAACCACACATGTGCAGGGAAAAGTATTGGGTGACACCCTTACTAGTGCACTTCTGCAAATCTCCAAACCAAGTTGAGGGCTAAATGGACAACATCAAACGTGCACACAAGTTTCAGCAAAACGAAACTGCAAGCTCTCTTTCAATGTCTTCAACTTGAAAGTTTGGCCAAGCCCCCTCCACACTCTCACCCAATCCCCAACAAGATAGGTCAAACTCTGACATGGAGTGACTTCAACCAGGGCTGAACAATATCAATTTAAGCATAATCGCGATAAAATTCCGATACTGGAATTGCTTTATCAGAAACTCGTATAATACGGTATTGATAGATCAAACGTCAAACTATTATACGCATAATGAAAGAGCCTTTCACGAGCTTCGGGAAAATCCTTGTTGCAACTCTCTACGTTGATCACATCAGAAGATATGGGTATTTCCGTCATGGCACGCGGTCTAAAATGGGCACCCGAAGCCAAAATTATATTTGTTGCAGCTGAAAAGCTATATATAGCAGTTCAGAAGCTGAAATTTGGTCAGCAGTGCTTTCTTAATAGAACTAACAGGCTCACCAAGTTTCGTCAAAATCGGAAGAGGTCAGGATTATTTTGTGTTGACTTGACACGGATTAACCCATATGCATATCACTGTCGTTCGAATGTAACTCAACCTCATCAGGCTGTAGAATTGCAGCACAAGAACTGTATGGACAGTACATGGTGATCATGTATACATGCGGCACGAGCAGATAAAAGCACTGTCTATTTCGCTATGCAGTAGCTCCCATGACTGCATGTAGCCATTGAAGAGCTGAGGTAGCAAGGTCTACGAGTGACTTCAACATAGTGAGCAACCGTGCAGGCACGAGTCAGCGAACTTATTGAAGAGATAGGTGGTCTCCGTCCCTGTTGTAGCCGTCCAAGGAGTACACAGTTCACGATTGGTGTCTCTACCTATTAAACTAGTTGAGTGACTTTTAGCTAGCTTTGAGAGGGCACATGTAAATCTGTTAAGGAACTTTCGGTTATTTGCATAAGCGTTTATTTACAGTACGTATACATACAGACATGGTTTTCGTTTTACATGTCTATGTGGGCTCGATCAGGCTCACCCCAAGGAAACGCTGCCTTCTAATAGGCTCATAAGCAAAGAATGGAACGCTACCCCACATTAAAGTTAAGAGTATGTTTACCTTATGCCCTAGTCTATCCAGCCAGACCAATTTCTCTTGCTGAGGAAGTTGGGGATGGGGTATGCTCTGGGAGTTGGGGCCGGGGATACAGCCCTCCCCCAACTTTGTGTAATGGAGGGGATAGTCTAGCTCGATTGGCTACTTATGTCCAATGGACCCATGGACTATCCCAACTTCTGTTTGGATGTCCACATTACACACCCACATGCATGGACAACATATTAGGACAATTCTAGGAGGTCCAGGCAATCATGTCCTGAACACACAGGATGCCATCCGGGACATTCCAAGGATGGCTGGGCTACATGTAGTACACCCAGACCATCCCAGACTATCCAGGGATGTCCACCCATCACCACCCCTTGTTTCTGGGCATCCTCAGCATATGGAGGTATTCAGACACAGTGCATGTAGGTGTTGGTGATGGGTTGACATCTCTGAATTGTCTGGGATGCTCTAGGTATCTCCGGTGTACAGCAATACTCAGCACAGGGTCTGGAGATGGGTGGACATCCCTGGATTGATCTAGGTATCTCCGGTGTACGGGGATGGATACTCAGACACAGGGGCTGGTGATGGGTGGACGTCCAAGGTTTGTCAAGGTTGGTCTGGGTATACCAGGACACAGCAGCCTGGACATCCTCTGGACGGCATCCCGTGTTCAGGACATTGTTGCCTCAATCTCCTATATAGGATTGTCCTAGGTTGTTCATGCGTGAGATGGCAGTTGGGTATGTATATGGGGGACCCCTGACATTCCTATTGAGTAGATTAATTGTGTGATTGTACTGATGCCTTTTAGGGTATTGCACCCGCCCCTTTTGTCCATTGTTGTAGTAGGCAGGCTCTTTGGTTCTGTTATTATTATTGAAGAATATATAGGGCACCTACTGTACTGGGTCATTTCGATTGAAAGTGTGGTTGCAGGCCATAATTATACTCCATCCTTCAATAATAATCGTCTGAGTTTCGAACATTATTGTGTCGAGGACGGCTCTCCTACAATGTAACTCGGACCTCTAAGCATAACTTCGGATAGTTTATGGGTCCACTGGACGTTGCTCTAAGCCCTTGAAGCCAATAGCTGACCACGCCCTACCTATCATGTATCTCAGAACGACCATGCATGACTAGATGCAATGGATGTTCCAGAGACAGAGCCACACATACAATGTAGAGTCTAGCCTCATTCCCAGGCTCCCACGTGGCCTGGGAATGGGACTACGTAGAGTCAGAATACAATGCAGAGTCAGAGTACAATGCCCCTAGCTACAAGCATACAATTAGAAAATCCCAATTAGTAAGACAAACATCCTATTTGCTGCCAATTAATACCAGATGTGCAGAAGCTACTGAAAGCTTAGGATTATACATGTGGGACATTAGCCATTCTGGGATATTTTCCCTTTGATGTGGCTAGAGATATGATCATACACTGGTCATTATGTCAGCACACACTGCCAACTGCCTAGTGGTAAGGTAATTCACCTGTACTATCATGGAGAGAATAGTAGAACTAGGGCCAACGTGTAATGTTATCGTTTTACATCCTACTGGCTGTGCCAACACAAACTATGGACACTACTTCCCTGAAAACAGTCTTAATCCGGCCACACTCACTGTAACACAACAGCACAGCAACAGAGGACCTGGAAGTTCCCAACCTGCCACTAAATAAACAATGTGAATTCCACAGTCACTCATGCATAACAGCAACAGCTGGAATAAGGGATCGAAATGTTTACCACTACCACAGCCCACTACTGAACTTCCAGTTTCATCATCAGCACAATTGCTGTGATACCATGTGACAATGACAGCTCTCGTCAAAACCGGGGGGGGGGGGGGGAGAGAGAGCCTGGGAACGAGGATAGGAGTGACCAAAGCAGGAATGGACATCCTGAAAGCTTAAGGTATCGCAGGGCACGCAAAGGACTATCTATGGGTATGATTTCCCTGGCTGTCTGACCTGGATATGTTTACTTCCTGCACAGGATGTTGAGGGATTTCCTGGTACATGTAGTGCTTCTCTCAAGGAATTGGGTTGAAGTAATTGCCCCTTTAATACCTAAGGTCACATATCAGCTGTGAAACTTTATGTCACATCCGGGAATGTCCTTGGGACGTAGGGTCTGCGTGAGCAGTAAGGGCAGGGCAGGGGGAGGTGGGTGGGTGCTCTCAAAGGGTGCAAACAGAATGGCAGTGTCTGGGCTCCGCGGTAGAAAGGTCTTGGCTGGCACTGGGAGGGCCATTTCCATAGTTTTTGGCATTAATGGACGTAGAAAGTAGCCATCTTGCCTTGTAGGGCCTCCATTTCCAGAATTCATGGCCCTTTTTTAGCAACGGCATGTTGCAATTTCCCCGTGAGCCCTAAAGGGTACTGTTTAGGGCCCAAGCTTTTCAGTCTTTAGAACACTTAAAACATTCTGTTACCCAGCGTTGCTGGGCTCAAAACTGCTCCCACAGGTAATTTCAGTTATACTTAAGCATACAATGTAGTTTAACAGCTAGAGTTAATCGTAGTTAACGGCGGGGATGTCCCGATTCATTGGAAGGGGCGGCGGAGTAGATCAGAGGGGTCGGAGACATGCACAGAACGGCAGGGAAAGTGCACGAGATGAGCACATGCTTTATACGGTGCAACTGTACGGTGCAACTGTGCCTTTGACTGATTCCCCTCCCCTGACATCCCCATCTGAGCCAAATTACTTAGCATGTTCCAAAAAGTTCCGTGAAGCACCTGTGAAGACACGGGTGCCACATCTAGAATTGATTATAGTCTCCATCATAATGATGTGATGCTTAGGCCAGCTGGGCTGGAGGCCAGCCTACCAATAAAACCTAATAGGGAGGGCTAGCCTGGCACTCCCCACCGGGACCGCGTACAGGTGAAGGGGAGTGGCATGCAGTCACAGGGTCCAGGAGCTATCGCGTGAGCCCATTACGTCGGGATTCAGAGATCACGTGATCCTGCGGTTGACAGCTGGCCAGGCTCCGCCAATAAGGTTAGTTAAGATATACAACGTCCATTGGACGTAAGTGAAATACAATATAGTTCAAGGACCAGAGTTAACCATGTATGTGACTTGAAATACGGAAACCATGACGACAAACATATGAACTAATCATCCAAGGTTCTTTACAACACCCCACACTTACATGCAGGTAAGATTCGACCAATCAGAGAAAGCTACACGTAATCGTCATCCTGTTGGTCATTTCTAGCCGATCATTTTGACTTCATAGTTGGAGTCACATGACAATAATAAGGAATCTGATTGGCTAGCTGTGTGATTATTGGTTGGTTATCTCACCGGAGTGCGTTCCACCTCTGTTGGAAATTGTCCAGCTTCAGCTGCAGCTCCTCTCCGTCGTGCGTCTCCCTCCCCACCAGCTCATGACACTTTGAGCACAGCTCCTTGTACACTCCCTCATGAGCCTGGATGTCTGCCCTACATGCAGGAGAAGGAGAGGGAGAAATGACAGAAGAACTTGTTCGATGATACAAAAAAGCAGGGTATCATATAGAGGGGGGACCCTGAAAACTGCCCTCAAAGAATTAACCTGCATTACCTGGGGACCACACCCCCAGACCCTCTAGGGACACTTTGCATATGATCTCCTGTTCCTACTCAGCTCACTAACAAATCCTGCCTGAACAAGTGCATACAGTGAGGTCAAAGGTCATACAGTGAGTGCACCAATGCTCTGTCTATGGCTATTGGTGTCCTCTGCAACACTCGTTCCAGTTCATGCCGTTCTTGCTTTACGATGGGGCTACAAAGCAACACAATGCTACTAGTATGACCTGTATTGTTGGTACAGTGTGGTTTACCTGCAGGTATGTAAGTCCTTTTTTGAGTTCTGCTATCTCCAGTTTGAGGGGGTCATCTCTCTGGATCTTCTGCTCTGTGTCTCGTAGCCATGCAATGAAGTTACCAAATGCATCATGAAATGCATGAGCACTGGGGGAGGAAGGGAGGGAGGGAGGGAGGGAGGGAGGTGGGAGGGAGGGAGGGAGGGAGGTGGGAGGGAGGGAGGGAGGTGGGAGGGAGGGAGGGAGGGATGGAGAGAGGGAGGGAGGTGGGAGGGAGGGAGGGAGGGATGGAGAGAGGGGGGAGGGAGGGAGGGAGGGAGGGGAGGGAGGGAGGGAGGGAGGGAGGGAGGGAGGGAGGGAGGGAGGGAGGGAGGGAGGGAGTGAGGGAGGGAGGGAGAGAGGGAGGGAGGGAGGGAGTGAGGGAGGGAGTGAGGGAGGGAGGGATTGGTGCCAGCCAGGTTCTGGCATGGCTTGCTGTGCCCCATCTGGGTTGCCCACCAAATGGCGGCAGATGAGATTCAATCTCATCAGAAAGGAAGTGATTACATCACTTCCTGTCATGCCTACTTATTCAGCATTAAAGCTGCTTATGCACACACTGTATAGGCTTTCACACTTCAAAACCTCGTGTGGGAGGATGGGTGGGAGGGAGGGAGGAAGGGAGGGAGGGAGGGAGGGAGGAAGGGAGGGTGGTGAAGTGTAGGAAGAAAATAAGAATCAACGGAGGGAGATTAAATTAGTTGTGAGGGAGAGACTTACTCAGAGAGTTCAGAGTCCAGCATTCCCTTCTGGTTGCAGATCCTGTCCAGTATAGCCTCATACCACTGCTCCGCTGCCTCTTTCTCCCTCCGCGCATCATCCTCACCATCACCCTCCCACACTCCACCACCCTCCTTCCCCAGCTCTTCCCAAATACCATAGGCAGATTGGACGGCTTGAAGCTTGGGGTCCAAAGCCAGGCACTCCACCTCAAGGGCTGTGGGGTATGGCTCTGGCTCACCCCACAATGTTCTACATATAGTTGAGATAAACGCGATAATAAATATTTATTTTCAATGCTTTCTAGCGCCTATTCTACAACAGCTAGAAACATGGCAGCAGCAAGATGAATCCCTTGTCTAAGGATTTACCAAGTCTGAAGGATACCAACAGAACAGAGACAGCACAGTAAGCGTTATTACATGGGGGGGGGGGGGGGGGGGGGGGGGGGGGGGGGGGTGGGGGGGGGGAGTGCTTCAAGCAACTCAGCATTACTAAGGCATGGGAAATCAACTTCACGTCACGCGGAGAGTAAATTATAGTCTGCGGATATATTCATTTAGTGTACGGAGAAAGATAATGGCGGCGCGATGAAACGAGCAGAGTGTAGTCTACTAGTGTGTCTCTCTGGATGATAGTTGTAGCTTCGCTTTGTGCTAGTTGTAGCCTATACCTTTGGTAGTTGCTTGTGTGACTACGTGGTGCTGCTCCTGTGTGGATTTCGAACGGTAGTATATGCCTGACCTTTACACTGTGTGCTGCCGACTGTGTACATGGAAAGTGTTGGACAAAAGGCGGAGGTGAAGAACGCTACACAAAGTTGTCGGATATGGCTTGAGGGGTTGAGTAGGAATCGGCAATAGCAAAACTTGCTACACGGAAGTGAGTTCACCGTTGATACTCGTTTGTGGGCGTGCTTTGTGTCGTAACGCTACTCGATGTTGATGACTTTCGGCGTCCAGCAGGAGTGTTGTTGGTGACTGCCGATTCACGTAGATGGTTCCGTGTGTAGTACCATGACCTGAACGTGTACAGAAAGTTTGGTCGCGGACAAAGTTTTCTTCACCTCCGCCTTTTGTGATTTATTCTTAAATATTGGACGATTGATGTGGGCCGCAATTACTAGCCATGCCCACATATGGGGTTTCCATGGTAACGTGCATATAGCTTGGGGTGTCTGGTATCATCATACTCCATCTGATTCCTTGTACTTTACAAAATATTGATGAAAGTGTACCTGTATGTCTAGAACTCAAATTATGCCAGTCCCATGCCTTAGTTCGCCTGAGAATGGGGTTACTTTCTACTGTACATGAGGATCACTGATTGCAACAGAATCCACAGAATCATCCTACTCAAGTCAATTCAATCTGTTGTCTCACATAATTGCAGCTCGGTCAAGGTTTCCCTTGGGGTCATTTTGCCAATGATTCCTTTCAAGTTTCAATTATTAATAACCCCATTACAACTGTGGTTGAAGGACTTCAAATGTTGCTAAGATAACCAAGGACAAAAACTACATAGGCCACAAAGGGCAGTTAGGTTAACCTGCTTAGTACAGGACACTATAAACAGTGGACCCAAAGACCCGGGACCGGGCACCCAAGACTGGCGACCGGGTACCCTACAAGCCAATACTCACAGTTATATCATTCCAGGAGTATGCAAGTCAGCTTAGCACAAATTGGAAGATATTTTCAGTGTACAGCGTTATGCTCTAGCTTGTCTTCATCACTTTTCCACTTCAGAATATAATCAGACATTCATTCTCTGGCCCCTCCATTTGCTAAGTCGGGCGAATTCAGACTCTTGCTCACTACACAAGGCTACAAAAAGCACTTGACCTTTGTCATGTTTCTATACAGGGTCGCACGAAAGTTTGATGTTGCGCGCTGCGCAAATCTTTTAGGCCTTGCTTGCTGGGGGGTCTGGGGGCATGCCCCTAATTTCCACCCTCTGAGCTGCTTTCTTCAGAGGTATGTATACGTACATAGCTAGCTGTTGATAGATCACAGTGCATCTGTAACAACATGTCTTGTTACTAAATGATCGCTTCGGAAAGATCGTGGAACAAGGTTGGTAAGGGCCGTCAACATCCAGTTCCGACGGCCCTCTGCACTTTGAACGTTAATTCTGTTATTAATTAAGCAATAACTGTATGAATCTAGCCCGGTTCCCAGGATTACGGCCTGGGAATGAGGCTAAGTATTAATCCGGTTGTGCAAAGCTGACTTGCATACTCAACATAACCATGAGCTTGGGCTTTTACATTAGCACAGATTGCTTGTACGTAGTTGCATTTCTGTCTCCTGTAACAGGGGAAGATCCTTGGGTCCCCGGCCCGGGTCCACTGTATATAGTGTCCAGCTTAGTACACAGGTGCAAACTGATGAAAGCATTGGGGTGCTGCACCCCTAGGGAGATTTCCAACTTATTGGCACCATCCTAGGATCCCTGTCCCCATGGTGAATTTTGGCAGCTTTTTAGGGTACAATCCTAGGATGGAAACACCCTTGGCACCATCCTATCACTACTAGGAACTTGGGGCCATCCTGAGACTTGTACCCCGATCAGAGTGCTAGGACTCGTGGCACCATCCTAGGACCCATCGTACATCGTGGGACCCTTGGCTCAATCCAAGGACACAGCTAGCTAGTCATTAGCTTCGATATCTGACCAGTCTGTTTTGAAGATGCATTTGTTGTAGGAGGGGTGCTCAAATTCTCTATCACACATGCACCCACACACCCACACCCACAATCACACACACACACACACACACACACAGTGACACACACACACACAGGTACAACACCTATTCATCAATGATGGTTTCAGACTCCTACAATGAGAAAAACTGCTTCTCAGATACAAGCGAGCAAGTCTAGGGTCCTCCCTACTTTCAGCAACAGTAGCGTGCACATTCCTCTGACAAAATTCTGTGGGTCTGCACCTTACGTTAGCTTCAGCTTGACAGCTTCTCTCTCTGCTCCTGGAACTGGTTGGCCTCAATGAGGGGTCTACCGTTCCATGTCCTTGCTGGTGCTACTGGGCTCACAGGTCATGGTGCCTGAGGGGATCAGTGAGTGTGTGTGTGTGCGTGCGTGATGGTAATCACAGTGTTTAGAATATCTTTATCACCACCAGGGGTGCAACCATAATGCTCCACCCCTTTCCTCACATGCTCTGATAATCTCATTAGTCAGCTACATTATTAAGAGAAGTGGTACGTACTACTCCTGGTAGAAATTACTCCTGGTAGGGGGAAAATTGTGCCACGTAATGTAACATAACGTTTGACTACTTCGGACTGGCCTACAAAGATTCTGAATACACCATCATGATTACCATCATGCAGTGACCCAAACGTAGAGTTTTGGTTCTGAAACTCACCTTCAGTTGGTGGTGGAGATACAAGTGTGATTTTGTCGTGCCGTCAGCCACCATCTCTTTGAACAGTGCAGCTCTTACGAAGGGCCCACAAACATTCTGACCACATGGGCATGATCGCTGTCGTTCACTGACGCTTATATGCACCGTGCTGGCAAACTTGTAAGCGCTTCAATAATTTGTCTTTCCTTCGCTGATTCGATCAACTGAGCATGGTCCTCACGTGACATAAATGATGTGTTAATTGGAATGAGTGGTAATACTCAGCTTGCTCTACAAGCGAGTTGCAAACAGTCTACCAGGAGTGTGGTTGCCCCTCAGAATCAGTTCAAAGCAAGATCATTCTAGTAACGCAGCCTGTCTCTGATGGCACCATAATAGTACGTATACTATACTAGTGCAGATGCAGTGTATTTTGTGATTATGGAGAACATTCATTCCAATATGCTAGGGTGATGGCACATCTGCTTGGATCTCATGGTAGGCTTGGGCTGATTATTCCTGTTTTTCCACCTATTACTCTTTCATTTGATTCCCCTAAACTTCCCATTATTCCCATAATCTAGTACCTATATATAATTCTCGACTTTATTCTCAATTCGGGCAGCGAAGGATGCTCAACAGTGACCTCACTTTAACGTGAGGAGTCAATGTCATCCAAATCACACTCCACACTGACAGACACTGGATCTACTGAACTACTTGCACCACTGCTGGCAGCCATCAGGAACTAGAAATCTTAAATGTGGCATCTTTGCACCCAGTTCATGTGAAATGTGACAACACAAACGTTTGGAGCCTCGTTCTGAGGCCCTTCCCACTTCCAGCTAGTGATCAGTATGCATTAGTGGAGGAGGCCAGAATAGATCAGGAAGACAAAATTAATGTGTGCACAGTACTGTCGACAGGTAACATTCAGAAACTGCTTATTGGATGTTGAAAGAATTCGATCATGTGATTGACTGCTCAGCTACCTAACCAATCTGTTTTTCTAGGAATGTGCCTCTCCTCTACCTAACATCTTGGCAAGTCAATGCCTGAATAATTCTACCAGGCATTCAGTCCCTCGATTACTGCATACTGTAAACGGCATTGGAACGGCCTGGGAATGAATCTAGAGGTGCATGCTGCAACAGTGTGTGTACTATAGTCCTCTCACAGAACATAAGCAATCACTATGAACTTTAGGCCATACCAGCTATACCAACTAATAAGCTGGTTTCTACACCACAAGAAGACAGCTTGGACAAATATGTTCATCCGAGGACCTCAGGGACGCTTTCCAAAAATTGAGGTACGAGCAGACCTGTAAACATGTGTTCCCACTTACAGGTCATCTGTTTCTGTGGGGATGAAAACTGGAAACCTCTACACAGCCAAAACAATCCAGATGGCATCCCTACTGAAAGAGATTATAGTATCCATTCAACCATCAGCCTCAGGCTACGGCTTTGCTATCCACATAGTAACAGGAATCGTACACAGATAATCTCCACCAGTATAATCCATACGGAGCAAATGTACGTACCTCAGCTACTGATGTGATAAATGCTCACATAGGTTTTTTCACAAGTCCTTTGAAATACCACATGCAACCACTAAACCTGTTGTCATGTTTATAGCACCAGATCAGGTGTACAAATAACAGCTACACATAACTATTCTAAGGAGGATATTTATTTGCTGCATGTGTGCGCCCGTGCACTTGTATTGTAGTAGAATGAGTCTGAGCGTGCAATGATGAGTTTGCATACACTAGCTCAGATTCAACTGCCCTGCAGCATGATTACCTGCCTTGCTCCCTGCTCAAGGTTGCTTAACAAAGTCTACATATGTACCTCAACTACCCCCAGGATGACTGTCATACTGTGAATATTGGATAAGTGTGCTATAGTTCAAAAGGTCATGCAGAGCCTGAATACTTGTGGTTACTCACTTCAGCGTCTTCAAGGCCTTCAAGGTGGAAGCCAGGACAGTAGCCCTTCATCTCCAACACCATTGCAACCAAGACTGTTGAAGAGAGTAATCTAGAGTTAACCCTGGCAATCAGAATTAACTATCAACATGTCATAGTACATGTGAGTGGGTGGGTCCTGTTCCCTTGAAGTGGAAGGTTTCACAAAGTAAGTCCATTTCAAGTTGTTGTAGCTAAGGTCAGCATTTGCCAGCTACTAAGCTCAGAAAAAACATCACAGAACATACTCCACACTCCCAGTTAGGGGCAGGTGTGGGTTGGTACAGATTCCCATTACCTGGAGCCCTAGTACATCAATGCTGCAATTAATATCAGGTTAATGAACAAAGACAACCCCACAGAATGAAAATGGTACTCTACTAGAGGAATGAATGACAATGCGGGGCAAGCCTGATGGAGTGTATATATACAGAACATGACTGCCATAAGAATGTGACTGAGTCTACAGATTACACAGAATATGACACACACGCATGCACAACACAGGAACTGTGAGACTTGTGAGTCAGGCGGGGTGAGCACTCTAATCTTGCATCTTGTGTTATGTGACACTTGTATATCTAAGTGTCACATGTTTCATTTGCCAGTTCTAGCCTCGTTCCCAGGCGCTCGGTAATTGGGGACAAGAGCGCCTGATATCTACTGTTTGCGCATACACGGCTCACCAGGTTTTTGTTGGGAACTAGTCCGTGGTGCGTGGCCGTACATTACTGAAATGCGTGAGTTGTTTTACATCAACAAGACGCAGCTCTGTTCAACCAAGCCGTGCCCGTACACCCTCAGTAAGCTCAGAAAGCGGAATGGTGCGGAGGACGAACAACTGACAGCAATACAGCACGTACATAATGTGTTTGTATAGTTACAAACAGCCAGGTCGAAATTTCAATGGGTACAAATCGGTTATACCACTCCCACTCGGAAATTACGTTATTATAGCACTCGGCCTTCGGCCTCGTGCTATAAATCACGTAACTTCCTCGTGGTCGTGATATAACCTATATTTATAACACTGACACTAACACCCCTTCCTCATAGCACCACAAAGTATGAACAATCATCACACTCAACTGCACAGTTAAACACAGTTTTGTCCTCGTACTAGCCTCGTCCCAAAGTATCGACAGATTTGTACTTGTTATCCGATATTGATACCATATCAGCACAATGCAACTTCGTATGGAAGAAACAAACAGACCAAGTTTGTTTTGGCTGCGTATAATCATGTGTAATTAACCTGTTATTGGAGGGCATATGATTGCCAGCAGACATTCTTGACCATAACTTTCACCATACAACTTCCAACTAACAGCCTGTTTACAGTAGCACTCTGGATCGTTCCAGCTCGAACTGGTTTGAATTATCTCGTAATGTAAACACGAACCGAACCGCCCCGATCCGCTCCGTACTGGACCACCACATTCCATCGAACTGGTTCGACCCGGAGCGCTCTCGCCCCAAGTGTAAACGGAATCGAACCCGGTAGGGCGTGTATGGGGGGCGTGACAGTTGCAAATAGTATCTGAACCAGATCACGAAGGGTCCGGTTTCAAGACGAGGGGTTGTCATGGTGTTGTACATCGAACATGACTAGTGAGAATGGGGTCTGGCCATGAGACTAATCATGAACTTCGACCCCTAATCACATGTACATGGAGCACTCGGGCGGCATAGTGTAAACGCATCTCCCAGATCGATCTGCTTCGAACCGGAGCGAATCCGCCCTTCTCGGACTGTAGTGTAAACGGGCTGTAAGTTCCTAGCCTCACCGGAAGACCAGTGCTCCTTCTGTGCATTCATAGACAGTAGGCTGTTAATGATATTCATGATCTTCAAAATAAGACAGATTACGTCCCTTGTCGCAGTCACAATGGTATGGTTGGACAGAGGTTCAGTGCTCAGTTCAGCTATAGCTAGCATATCTCTGAACTTTTGCCCCACATTTCGGTTCTTTCTCTTGTCTCATTAAAATTAACTTAACAATGCACAGCTGCATAGACTGTACTATAACATAGTTACTGGAAACCAATTTGCCTCCTCGGAATGTAATTTGTCTCCACTTGAGATTTAGTAGGTAGCCAGTATGCAACCATGTTCTCACAGGCTTGAACAGGACAGCCATTGTGAGGTTTCCAAACAAACACCTTATCCAACACTATGAGCGAGCAGGATATCTTGAGCAGGATATCTTTGAATATTCTGGGATACTATGATATGGTGGTACAATTTCTATGGAAACAGCAGCCAGTAAATCTATTATGCTTTCATCAAGTTGCCCCCACTAGCTGTATAGTAATAATTATTGAGTAAAGTCAGCAATGCAAAGTATACTGAATAAAGACAGGAGTGCATCAGCAGAAGGAAGGGAAGGAGCTTGAAAATTTCCCACGGTAGTGCCGCTACTAATTTTAATGTGGATGTGTATCTTTGCTTTTCTGCGATGCCATTGACTGACTACAGCGACAAGATAAAGATTGCTGGGAGAGAGAATATAGCGTCCGAACCTAGGTGTTGCGGGATGTTTCCCAGCAGTCATCAACTCCTGAAAAGCATGAGGGGCAGTTATTTCCACTAGTCGGGACGCCCGCTTGGCTGTGTGAAGCGGCTCAATCGACTCCATCATCATACAGCACTTTCTCGAGGTCTGTCACTACCAGTACGTCATTCCCCTGCCTCACTACCATTGGAGTCCTGATACTGGACATTTCTCTATCCTCTAGCAGTCATCCTTCATGAACTCTCTGTCCGCGTGTGAGCTAAAATAGTAACGGGACTACCGTGAGCAAGCACAGCAAAGTTGGTGTAGCACAGAGTATACTGTTAGTTATGCAGAGTACACAGAGAAAAGCTTGTAAAATTATCATACTCCGACTACACTCCCTCAGGCCCACCAGTGATTTCTGATACACGTACCACCTCTTCATACAGTCTCAGCCTCAATAGAACTACACCCACCTACATGTCAAGTCACACCTCACACTCCAGTGAAACCACAGATTGACAACAATGGACGAGAAGGCCACGAGTATCGATGCTCTACCAACTACGACACACACAAGTGCACTTAATGTGCACTTAATGTGTACCTATTGAGCCTGTGCGTTGCATGTATTTTGTGTGAGGTGGTGCACTGGTAGAGTGAGAGTCTCTAGTGCTCAACTCAGGCTCTGTCCTGGGCTTGAATCCCACTATAGCCCTTGGTTCTGTGAAGGGTGGTTCACCTTTAAAAAATGAGTTTACCCTTAGCCCTTCCAGAAAATCCAAGTTTGAGCAATGCCATTTGTGCTAACTCAAGGAGTTCAGTGATGATGTCATATCACTACCCCCTATTAATGAGGTCCAGGACCTGCATGAAAACCTTCTGTATTGGAGGTGCAGCGTTCATGAATTAAAACGACCTGAATTGAACTACACCGATCATTGAACCGCTAGTAGGAAAGCTGTGGGAGTGGTCGCTCACGAACGCATAAACATGGATGGTAGTAATGGAGTTGAAATGATTAATTTGACTGGAGCACAGACAGTGGAAGAGTTTCTAGCCTCTCCTCATTTCACTCTTACCTCCCCACTTTTGTTGATGTGGACAAATGAAGATATGATAGCTACCAGATTAATTGGATTCACAATACCTCAACTACCGGTAACCTTGGTTGCTTTGTCCTAATCCACCGGACTCCGCTAGTTAACTGGCTTGCCCATAGCACTGACTTAGCTTCTAGTCCTACCACACTGCAGGGGACTCTCATAAGTCACCGGTTCCAGTCCTGTCACACAACATGAGGTTCTAGCCCAACCACACAACATGGGCTCACATGTCCAGCACACCATCAAGAGTGCCCCAGCAATCTGAGCTACTACCAGCCCAAAGAAGAAGTACAATGTTTCTCTTTCGCTGAACCCAAATGAGCCACCCAGCATCCCATGTGTGATGTTGGCCACAATGAGGAAGACTATGATCTGAAACTGTTAAGGTATTATCTCCATGTACTTATTACTGGCAGCGTAACACGATACTGTTACAGTAGTACGATACTGTCACAGTATTACCATACTTGCTATTTATATCAGAGTGAAAATATAATTACTCACACAGATCATTTGTGTAGCTTAGAGTAATTGGTACAGTTAAGCACTGTAACGGACCGATTCATGACCACGCTAGGGATGGCAAGTCAAGACAAGCATCAGTTTTGTACGGTGGCCATGGAGGTCACGCTATACGACGATGGATAAGTGCCGCTGACAATGTGGCGGTAGTATACGGCAATGCGACGGTAGAAGATGCATGGCAAAGTGTAGGTTGGTTGAGCCACACGTACATAGCTCCTTATCTACGACTAGTGAATCGAGGATGTACTGTGCAGCTTTGGGGCTGCAAAGAAGTTAGCTACAGTTAGGGTGTGGCTTACGTGTTTCTTTTGCTGAAGCCAGTTCACTTTCCCCTCACCACTCCAGCTACCCCCTCACTCACACACTGACATGGCAACTCCACAGGCAGTCACAGGGTCAGTCGCAGGGGGGGGGTTACCGACAAGTAACGGCAGCCCAGCCAGGACTAAAGCTGCCTTCAACCTGAATGATGCATGGAAAACATGTCACATGACTAGCTGTATACAGCCACCCTCAGCAACACAGTCCAAGGCAGGGAGGGGAGCCAGATGCATTAGCTGGCATACCATGCTAAGCTTTGAGCACAGCCACCACCTGCAATCCAGCATGGGCCGCATGTCCCCTACACAGAGCAATTCAGCTGCTCAGTGAAGCTAGAAGTGCTCAGCAGAGCACGTACCCCATGCGCAACTTTTAACTTAATTTTATGCATTTTAATACAGCAGGCACAATGAGATAGCTAGGGCCTACTGATTTTGTAATACAGCAGAATAAGATACCGAAAGTCGTGCCAGTAATGTTACAAGCCTCGGGTGCGCTAAGGGCAGTCTTGAAGAGTCTGCGTGAAGCGAAGGAGATTACGGAAATATGTAATTAGTCCACGGAAGCGACCTCGTTAACTTGCAATGTGAGGCAGCTCTTTGAGCAATTGTTTTGTGATCCAGTGATCCATGAATATTCTTTAGTATTTCAGGTATATAGTATCAAAAACACAAGAAGATAGTGCTGTTCATGTATACAGACAGTCCTTAATGTACTGGAGAGCAGGGTGCGGTCAAGTTGCATAAATTAGAACACAGCTAATAGTCGACATTCACACAACCTTTTTCAGCCTCTCGAGTGGAACTCTGGTCTGTGAGTTATGTAGATGCTAGTATTTTCACACTTCTATCCTGAAATAAGCCTTCAACAAGGCCTTTACTGCTCAAACCGCTTGGACGGACAAACAGACTGACTGACAGACCAACCGATCACTCTACCCCCGGCTGTGCATGCGCACGGGGTAACAACATAGCCTTAGACCGTATATCTCCGCCTGCATGGCTACAGCCACTCAGGCAAAGTTACTGCCAATGAGTAGCACAGGCCAACATCTGCCTGTCGCATGGCTCTGCAGGCCCACACCGTGCTCAAATAAACATGCAGCATGACCATGTCCACTCCAGGCATGGTAACAGCAAAGCTAGCTGCACCAACATTCGCCAGGTATTGGGGCCACATTAATTGGGGCTGGTGATGACATCATCATTGAGTTACCATAAATGGCATTGCTCAAAGTAGTTATTCTGGAGTGGGCAAATTACTTCTTCAAGGCGAAACCACCTTTCAACCGAAAAACCAAGGCTTTAGTTGGATTTGAACCAGGACAGAGCTTCAGCCTGTGACTCTCATTTATAGTTGCTACTCGCCAATAAGTGGGAGTTTGTGCGATCACGCATACACATTAGACAGGTACATCACGTTCACACAGGCACTTTGGCTTTGACCTTTGGACTCATCCTGCAAATGGATGGTGTTGAAGCTCTATTCCCAAAAGCATGCTGCTGTAAACAGTTTGATGTAGTGTTGTCATTTCACTACACTTAGTCACCTTCAGGCAGCCCGATGCAGCTCGTCCATCAGCTGTATGCCACAGCAGGCCCACATCCGAGGGGGGTGTTCTTTGGATTTTATTATATAAGTGGGAGTGGCTATCTCAACTTCACTCATTCAGAACTATCCTACAGTAGAGCCAATACTAAGCATATCCGTAGGTGCGCAGGCTAATAATATATACTGTCTGTGGGGCTGAGAGAGATGCTATTGGCCACATAACCATTCCTCCTCAGTGAAAGTCTCACAAACACGTGCAACTAAATACGGCACCCTGAAACTTTCAGTGAAAGGCTGGTCGCCCAGGGGGAGGAGGCTAAAGAAAGGTAGACAATAATTATGGTTCGGGCACTCAGAGCTATAAATAAGGTTTCCAATTGTTCGGCTAACTTGTCCTAGCATTCTCCATTATGCTCTGCCATAGCCTCGTTCCCAGGCCCGAGACGGCGAGGAGAAAAGGGCCTGGTTTCCACTGTCCAAATCGACTGAGCGTTCGGTCAAATGCTCGGTCAAAACGGCTCAATGCTCGGTAAATGACCGAATACCACCTGTTATTAACAGCACTGGGCACTAGTTGTACTCGTGCATGGTGGAGGCTAGCAACTTCCCATACGCCGGTGAAGCAACATGTTAGGGTTTGCTGGTCCACGCCTTTTGATTTTATGTCATCAACTGAGTGTTAAATGACTCTCTCACAAAAGTAAGAATGTATTCCTGTTAAAAGCAATTCTTCCTGCATCAATAATGTTAGGTAGGTATTTAGGGAACACTTCATAATTCTACTAGTAGCTCTTTGGTCATGTTTATGTCAGTGCAACGCATGGTCACTGAGAAGTGGTAAAGGTAATACCGTATGGCCGGAAAATGTTTTTTCAATTTGGCGGATTGGCTGTAAAAGGCTGTGAATTGCATTTGGCGGATTACAATTTGGCGGATTTGGAAATTTGCAGAGCGAGAATGACGTCATACTAACCGCACGGCCGCTGGCCGGCCGTGGCCGCCGTCTACAAAAACCTCTGGGATGCGAGTGTAGGAGAGGAACTGCCGTGGGAGTGGTACGCAGTACGAAGGAGCGCCATCGTCGTCGGCCATGAACCCAGGAAGATATCAACTGATTGCTCGCTATTTCTGGCAGATCAGTGACAGAGTATTATGAGTGCTTGCGGCGAGAGCTAGCTCGAGCGTCGCTACGAGACCCCGCCCACAACATGCCATGACAAAATATTGGCGGAATTTAATTTGGCGGTGCGTTCATAATCCGCCAAACCGCCAAATTAAATTCCCCGCCAAATTTTCCAGCCATACTGTATAATTATATCTGCTTGGTTAGACCTGTTGTGGTCAGGTCACAAAGCTTTGCCCTTTGGCTATCTTATAATTAGTCTCTGCCATCAAGGTCTTCCCAGAGATAATTGTTGTTTGACCACTAAACTAATTATGCACATTAACCTCTTCAGTAATCTGCAGTATATGACACCCTTTCTTGGGGGTGGAGATCTTTAGTGGGTCTGCTAGAGCTACCAATGATAGGGCGACCTAGAGCTGGAACCGGCCAGGGATTCTGATTCTGAATGTAGTATATGGCATGGAAGGATGTGGTTTTCAGAATTCCACCAAATGTTACATAGTCACGGCGGATTTCTGTCACGGTCACAGGGCCACAACAGCAGTTTAACAGCATGTGGTTGTGGGCAGGTTTTAGATGGTCACAGACTGTGACCTGGTCACAACACTTAGTATGGCATGTACTGGAGTGACAACCACTTGCCTATTGTAATAGTTGTAAACATGTGAGCCAATTGAGATCAAGAGCCTGCATCTTACGCTATAAGGAGGCACAACTTGTCACACAGAATCATCCATAATAATATCCAGCAATGGCACCTATAGTGGCTACCTCAGTTTCTGTACTTCAGAACTGCCCTAGTAAACATTAGGCATAATTGTACATGTGTAGACTAGTGGTAGACTGGGGGCTGGCCTGCGTAGGATGGTATTTACCGCACTAACTGAGCAGGGAACACACCCACCTGCCACAGGTGGTGATCAGCCACGCAGGATGCCAAACTAACCCAGCCAGGTGCACACCTGCGAAAGGTGGTCACTAGGCATTCAGGCCAACTAGCCCCGCAAGGGGTACACACCTGCAACAGGTAGTCACCAATAGCAACAAAGTGTCTCAGCAGTAACCTGCGAGGTAATCACATGGGCCACAAGTTCCTTGCTGACCGTTAACAAATAGACACACTGCTTACTTCCCAGGCCTGGGTACACATCTCCAACTGGTGGTAATTAGGTACACTCAGCCATCAACTAGCCAGGTCATGCAAACACCTGCCACTGGGTTTTAATTAGGCATGCAGGGTACCCACCATCAGCTATGGACCGGCAGGGCACACCTGCAACGTTTAGCGTCAGTCATTAGGCCTCAACTAGCCCAGCCAGTCATATCTGGTGGCAGGCAGGCAAGCAGGATAATCAATAGCAGCTAGGCAATCACCTGAGCAGCAATTACATGTACGAGTCAAGACTTCATAGCTTACAGTTAATACTTAGGAGAGCAGCAATGGCTAGGCAAGTGCCGTTTCACCCATAATTGGACACACAGCTTATTCGCCCGCAGATCCTGTAATGGGCCAGCACAATATTCGCCCTAACTGGCATGCTGATACGTAGGTTAGTAGCCTATTCCACATGATGAAGTGGTAAAGCAGACAACCTGGGCCAGCATAATTATTATTCCCAAGTAACATATTCTTCACCAGTACATTGGAATGAGCCAATTAAATCATGAGTAATCGGGAAATCAATTCATTCACCAGTCACCGGGCCCAAGAATTTGTGCAATCCACAGATTATTCACCTGAACTTTGATACATGGATGCTTCACCAGTCAAGCCATCAGACATTAGGTGAACCGATATTTCTCACCCCAACGAGTGGAGGCACTTATTCTTATGGGAGGCAGGTAAAGTAGTGACCACCGATCATCGAGGCCAAGAATTCTCCATTTGACCGCCACCACCAACAACACACCTTACTTTTGCATAGAATCCCCAGCAGCTGATGGGTGGTGGCCATGCCGGCGTATCAGCAAAGACACACTGGTGCATTCACCACTGATGAAAACCATGTACCTAGTTCCGCCAGTGGGTGCATTCACCAGGACTGGCCCCATAACTGTACGATATCGGGCAAGTGGGAAAACTATTCAGACTGGATTAAAATGCAGATTCTTGGCCGGGACACTGGTATTAATCAAGCAAGCTACTCACCCACCAGAAACGGGCAGGCTGCCACCCACCAGCAACTGATGGTACTTGAGGCACGTATCCTATTCATCAATAACTAGTGGAATGCAGGACATTGGGGGGCGAGCCTGAGCAAAGTGCATGCACCGGGACATGCAAGGAGCAGTTGCACTGTCATCAGAATGTGACTGGGCAATGATCATATATAGGCGACAGAAATTATGGCACTAAACATACACTTGTACACATCACAGCAACTGTGAGCTTTTATAGCTGAAGCCGGCACTCCAGCAGCAACCGGCATCACCGCCCGGCCCGGCGGTAGCTATAGGCCCACGAGCAGTCACCGTCTGGTCCGCGGAGTGTCGCCACCGAGGAGGCAGAATGTTCGTGGTGCTCTAGCCAATGTCCACGAGTGGTCTCTCCTTCTTTGTTGTCGCCATCGTCCGTCGAACAGGTAGCTAGACGGTTCACGAGTCCTTGCATCGAGGAGGTGCGTGCTAGAGTTCGTTAAATTTAAATATTATTGTGCACGTGCAAGTGAAATTCGCTGATTTAAAATTTACAGTAATTGCAAGTCCAAGCAAGCAAGCAAGCAAACAAACATACACACGCACTGCGCAATGAAGTCACGCTAGTGTGGGGCTCGCTCAGGCTCGCCCCAATTAAGCAAGCTAACCACCCACCAGCCACCGGAGGCCCCTTGGCGAGTGATCCGGCAACACGGCACAGAAACCAGTCATTCACACTTGGCAATAATCGCCCAGCCACCAGCCACCAGTGTATGGTCCATACACTGGTTGCTGGTGGCTGGGCGATTATCGCGTGATTATAGTCTACTCAAAAGAAGACTTTAGTCACCACTATTAATATTACATAAGTATTTCTCACTCTAGCAGTCATGTCTGAAGGCAAGCAGAGTACTCCGCTTGCACTTAGACAAGCAGATCGCTTGCCAATAATCAGGCACCAGGCCACATTCGTACTCCGACAATTCATTCTGTGATTTTCGGCAGCAATCCAGTCCGCCAACCAGCTATAATCACCCGAGCAAGCCCGCAGGGAATTCAGCTGCCATTGGTTGGTACTATTCACCACCCATCAAGCCAGTAGGTGATTTACTACCAACCAATGTGCAATGAGCCGGAACTGGCACAGTATCCCCAACAAACTGGAAAATGGAATGTCACAACTGTCGTGAATGCAGTCGCCAGCACCCACAGTAGCCCATGGCTGGGCACGGAAAACCAAATGATTACTGGCACTCAATTGCTCACCAGTAACTGGCGGCCTTTGGGACTGCAAACTAGTGGGATCACATACACAGAAAGGAGGGGACACTCTTCCACTCCTGTATCATGCATACTGGAGCATTTCATAGCGACCATGGGCCAGTTGATTAAGCCCTAGCACCGGTACCATACATGTTCTATTCCCCGTTAGGTACATGTATGCACATATGGTGGCACTTAGGACTGTTTTCCCATGACTGGTGGCCAACACATGACTGTGACGACCCAACATACGAATCCGTAGACAAGCAGATTTTTCACTAGCTAACACATTATTTGTGCATGTAACCGGTAAACACTGCAATTACCACAGCCAGGCCACCGGGTGTTCCCAGCTCCAACAAACAATGCATGTGGCAGAGGTAGCATTACTGTTACCGCCCATCACCCATCCAGTCTATAGACTAACCTGGGGAAAGACTGGAAAATTATGTCCCGGGCTTCTGGCTGCCGGTTGTCAGGGGTGCGCTAAACAGACCAATCGGCTGTTATGCCACAAGGCACCACAAAGCCAAGCATGTGCATGCGCCTGCTGGCCCCGCCCCTGGGGAGAGGCCACTTTGATTATCATATACTATGCATAGGCATGCATAGCTCTACTCATGACGACATCCATACACACACACATAACTACCGTGGGCGCGCGTTAGTAGGCGCATGTGCCTATACACGTAACTCCACAGGAAGGAAATATAAGCACCTATAAGCGGGATGCACCTAATAGCAAATGACATTCCTCGAATAGGAAGTGCGCTTCAATTCGAATTATAGTTTTTTCCACTTAGTAGGATCGAAAACGGCAGTTTCTGGTGCAGCGCTTAATGGCTAGTCTCTGGGACAAGATTTGAACCTGCGCCTAACAGTGAATATGCACCTATAAGTGAGCTGCGCATAATAATGTGCGACTACGGTACCGTACATTACTGAAGTCGTTTACATCTACACGACCCCGCTGAAGCCACGCCATACGACTTCGGTAATTTCGGAAAGCCAGAAATGGTGGTGAGGACGAACAAATGACAGCAATACAGCATGTACCGAATGTGTTTCTATCGTTACATACAACCAGGTCGAATTTATCGATGGGGTCTTACTGTTTGCATTGTGCTTCGCATCCACTTCAGAAAGGCAGAAGCGGCGCATTGCCGTCCACAGACTTCGAAACCATGATCCTGTAGTCGTACATGTATAGTTTATCGAATACTAATTTTGTATGTGTTATTTCAACTTATGTATATCGACAAACTATATGTAACGGAACTGCCCACACATGCGTGAACAGTGGATACGAGGTGCTCTTCTCTGAGCACATTGGAGCGGGGCTATGCAAATGTAATCAGCACCACCATGCATGCACCACGCAGAGACTGTGAAACACAAACGTGACCATTAACCTCCAAATTGAGGGAATATTACACAACACACAAAACAGCTGAGCAGCTCATGTGCACGAGCACACACACACATGATAGTCTACACACACACCCAGCATCAAGCCCCCGCCCCCCAACATGTACACCATTTCAAACAGGGCCTTACAAGAGCCATCAGAGGCCAGCGATGCTACACTACCTTGCCTGTCCCATACTACAAGACACCTGCAAGAAAACTTATGACCTTTTGAATTGGAGCTAATAGATTCAATGTACCATACTTCTGCAAGAGTGAACCAACTGCTCACACTTCTCTAATCACAACTAAGCTCTGCTGTAGCCGGACCGCCTGCTATGCCTATGCCGACCACAGCAGGTGACTATTCTCACAGGCAAGACATTCAAATTGCGGCACGCAGGGGGAGGAGAAAAGAGCATCTGGTCACAATGGACCATGTGTCTAAATCGACGTGCAAAAGCGTTGTTGCCATGTCACCAGCAGTTTCTGATGACGTTATGTATGGCAAAGAATGGCTTTGCAAGGGAGTGACACTCCCGTAGACGTCAGAGCTGCGACCGGGCTTATCGGTGAATCTTGACCCCGTATACTCAGGAAGGGGTGGAGTCACTACGCATTCTTCCGTATACTATCGGCGGTCAATGGCTGAAGTACAGCGCAGTCAAACCGTCTCAAACGGTCAAGTCTTTTTGCGATGCGGTCAAGTGGTCAAGCAGCAAAAATGACGATCAAGATTTCTTGACCCCGGTCGCAGCTCTGACTACGGCGTCAATGGGAGTGTCACTCCCTTGCTTTGCAAGTTAGTAGAGCAACGGGATTATGACCTGGTACCATGAGCCACAACTAACCATGGTATAATTTCATTGGTACTTACAACATACGCTAACACAACAACCACTTTGCTAGTCTGGATCCCAGACCCAACCAGCGAGGGAGTTTAATACGCCCTCGCCGGGATCCAGACTAACTCTTTGCAGGGGGAAACATGTACCTTAGAGGACCCAGGTGTACTTCGGGTCGCCGTTGCCTCGCGTTTGGCTTGCAACGTCAAAGTTCTCGTGACCAAAATCAAGCACGATCATCATACAGAGCTTGAGACGATCAAGTGATCAAGGTGACCTCAGGGCAACAATTATAATTGTCAGCATAGTTATGACGTCACGGAAGTGTGATTGGGCTAAAGAAAGCTACATGTACTATCTTGCAGCCTGACACTGTCAACCTGAAGGACGACATCCACAAGGAGACCTGAGGTGAAAAGTGAGTTTGCCACATGAAACATGCATGAAACATGTTAGAATTTCGGACGCTTTTCATTCATGAAACATGCATTGAACCATGCATGAACCATGCGTGGCATGCATGGTTCATGCATGGTTCTTGCTTGAAGCATGGAATTTGACTGGCTTTCAAATACTAGTGTGTTTCATGCAAGAATCATGCAGAATCATGCTTGGATCGCAGGGACATGTATCCATGATACCAAGTCCAGGTGGGCAATAGAGTGCTTGCAATCGACCGTAAAACAACCGAAACGCCCTCATGAGTCTCATGAACTAAAGGAGGTTTTGTAATGTACGTGTGAGTCTTATTGATTGCACGAAAGAGTGCCTATAACCTAGCTCCACTTCATCTGACTTCAGGTTGACTTCCTGGACCACCCCAACGGTATCCAGTACCACTGGATGGCCACTGGGCAGCAAGCATTCATGGGGCACTTCATCATCACAGGTTTGACAAACACACTATCAGAAGAATCTTACAACAGTTGCATGTAGCTGTCAGTGCAGTCACTTGCAACGTTTTCGTTGTCATCACACGAGATAATCTGTTGACAATATGAACACTTGTTATGATTCCGCAGCATGCAATGACCTCCTTGCTTAAATTTGAGCTGGCCATCATTCATGCCATTAATCTGCTGTTTTCTTCAGAGTTTGGAGAGAACGGTTCCATCTGTGATTATATTCATCGGAAGCACCAGCGACCCACACTGAAACAGAGCTTGCTGTGGGCCACACAAGTGACTGAAGGTACTAACCAGTGGATGGTTTCAGTGCAGTGTTCTTGTTGTGCTGTTGGTGCACCACCTGATGCAGAGGTCGAAATAACATGCGGTCATCAGTCAATTTCCTACAATTAGCTAAAAAATTAATGACCTCACACTAATCAGTAGGCGTGGCCAATCGACATGCATGAATACAATCACCAAAGTGCATGACCCATGGGTCATTCCATGTCAAATCAACGCAAAAATAATATTGACCTCTGGATGAAACTTGGTTTTTGCATAGTGTCTATAGAGATATTAAAGCATCATAAGTTATAGGCTAATACCCTCTATAGTTTCAGACGAAATGTCATTTTTTTATCGATTTTCGCTTCACCGATCGTCACTTAATCATCCATAACTTTGATACCTTTAATCGTTATCGGCTACAAAATACACCATTTGTACCTCACAAAATGCTCTTTCATGGGAAATATTTGGAAAGTATATCGGGTCAAAGGTCATTGTTAGTGGACTTTGACCTTTGCTGTCTGAAAAACAGATGTTTTGATTTCTATAATATGAGTTAGCTTAGTCCAGCGCTTGTTTGTGTCATCCACAGATGAAACTGCGAGGGTGTGACCGCTTCTTTGTACGCATAGTAGATAGGTAGTTCGGGGCAAAGCAAAGTAGCCTCCATCAGCTTTTGAATCTTGTGCTAGGACTGTGAAAATCGCGGAGCGAGGGTGGAGATGACGATGGTGAGTGCCGACACGGAGCTCTTGAAGCTGTTGCTGGAGTGTCTTTTGGTGTTCTGGAGGTAGGTACCTATGTGTACTCTACGATTTTATTTTGGAAAATCTGCTGCAGGCTACTGTAGCGTTTAAGGCAGCTGAAAAGCACCTTCACAACACCGTTGAAAAGGCTTCTTTTGTCAGTTCTGAAGAAACGTAACTCTGTTTCAAGTTTTCCAAAATAAAATCTTGAAGATGACATAGTGCTAAGCCTCGATGAAGAGTTTGACGCTCCTAAGTGCCTTAAGGCATCTCCGTATTTGTGGGATACATACCTGCAATAACCGCTTTGTCAGCGCGTATTGAGCACCACGTGATTAGCGGGCGTGGTCAACTATGAAGCCATATGAATTCACAAGGGTGGAGCTTCACTTCAGTGCAGACTGAAAGTCTGTGCCACTTTCATGTGCTGAGATATAGTGTGATGAAGAAGACCAAAATTTAATTCAAAACTAGAAACAAAAAATTTACTTGCAAAAATTACAAATGATTTAGTGATGGCCACCCCGATCGACTCCCGAAAAAGCAGACAAACAAGGAATGCCATTAACCAGCCTCAGTCCCATCCCATTGAAAAATGTAGAATTTAGGGATGGGATGGGACTGAGGCTGGTTAATGGCATTCCTTGTTTGTCTGCTTTTTCGGGAGTCGATCGGGGTGGCCATCACTAAATCATTTGTAATTTTTGCAAGAAAATTTTTTGTTTCTAGTTTGTGAGGTTTTTTGAGCGCATGGAATGCGTAACTTTCCTGATGTCAGATTTTATTAATTGCCTTGATGGATGTGAACCTTCTGCTGGGCACTGAGCAGGCTTTGATGCTTCATTCTATTTCCACTAATAGTATTCCAAAACTCTAACCTCACTCACAGTATTGGTGGTATATACATGTTCCGCACTGTAGTTACGTCATGAAAAGAAAGCCACGCCTCCATGATGGCATAGTCACGATAGATCTTGGCAAGAACAGGTTGGTAGAAATTCCTCGCAGCGGTAGTGAGGCACCAGATGATGGATTCTCAAGGATTCAGCTGATCACCAAGCGCCCGAAATGCTGTAAAAAAGAATGCAACGTGCGTTTGCATGTGAACTGCGCATGCGCATTTGGCACGCGTGACCTCTGGTTGCATCAAAATGGCTTCGTGCTAGCAATTCACGGAATCGTAGCTAGCCAGCAGTGCCGTTCTTGCCAGTATGTAGTCAAAAGGGCCGAAAGGAGCTACTACGACGAAAGCGATGTTATTCTGTGAGTGAACTAGCTCAGGAAATGCTTTTGTTGTCCAGCTATGCTAGTCAATGAGAAAGAAGAAGAAGAAAGAAAGAAAGAAGATGACGAAATCGGAATTTTACGGCGACTTATTACTCGACTCCCGCGTACTCTCAGGTACGTTTGCGAGTGTTTTTGTGAACTGCTAGGCAGTATCATTCTGTCTGCATGCTTGGTTTGGGGGGTAGTAGCTTCTTTGGCCGTTTTCCTGCTGGTGCATCAGTATGGTATTTCGAAATTTCCTTAGCCATCCCTAAATAGAGAACGCTACCGCGTTCTCTGATACAATGCAGCCATGCCTTAGTAGTGCTGAGTTATCTTTGATTGATAAAAATTTGGTTTTGGGACCATGATGGGTTTAGGAGGTACATGACAGAATTGGACAGCATGCAGCAGGATTTGCCCAATATCTAAATGTCATTCCTCCATTGTCAAAAATGAGGTAATGCGGTGCTAATGGAGACCCCCCATACTGTGAGTAGGTGCAAGCACTATTCGTTCTTCGTATGATCTATGTAGTTATGCTTACATAATACATTGACCTCAGGGCATCACATAGAATAAATCATAAATATGTGATGAAGTTTGGCAAGATTGACATGTTTTGTAACTCACATTAAATTGTGAAATAACTCCTACTGCAGGCCTAGCCCAGCAGTGAGAGAAATCCTTTGTCTAATAATGGAAGTGATTCTGAAGCATAACGACTCAACACACTGAGCATTAGATCGCTACAAAATGGAATATGACAGGATGCTTTTGTTACTATATATGCCGTCTCTGTGTAGCCATTTCCTGATGGTTTGTCCATTGTTTCTAGCTGTCGCAGAATGGCAGTAATCAAGTCTATCCAGCACGGCCAAGTGGTACCTAAACTATATAGGCTGAATGAATGAGTGCATCTTGCTGTCGAATGTGCTGATAGTAACGAGTGTCATTGCTGTATCCAGCCTATATATATGAAGTTTGGTTTAGCAATATTTTTCGGGTGAGCCTGAGCAAGCCCCACAGAGACGTGAAGTACCGATATGTGAGCTGTGTCTGCTCATAATAATTAAGTTCTTCACATGCTTCTTGCGCATGTTCACATAGGTTCTGCGACAGCAGAAAGGGCAGGACAGGGGGAGGTGGGTGGGTGCACCCGTAGGGTGCAAACAACATGGCCGTGTCTGGGCTCCGCGGTAGAAAGGTCTTGGTCGGCACTGGGAGGGCCATTTCCGTCGATTTTGGGGTTAGAAAGTAGCCGTCTGGCTTTGTAGGGCCTCCAATTCCAGCATACATCGCCCGTTTTTCAGCTACAGCAGGTTGCCATTTCTCGTGAGACATGATTGCAAGCTCGTTAAGTGGTGGGTGTGGTGAAGTCACGTTATATGCTTAGTATAGCTGAAATTACCTGTGTGAGCAGTTTCGAGCCCAGCAACGCCAAGGAACAGAAATTAGGTTATGTTTAAGTGTTCTATAGACTGAAAATGACCTAGAGAATTTGGGCCATAAAGAGTTTTAATTAAAGGTGTGTTCTTGAGGGTTTTTAGTTTACACTGCATCCTTCAGAGGGGATGTGAAGCCATGGACTTGGTTTCAATAGGCTCCACCTCCTCCAGGTGCGTAACATTACCCTCTTGGGCAATCAAGTGATGGTAATTCAATACCTCTATCCCTTCCCCCGTCCTGCAGTCACTCATCTGGAGGGGTTCGATGGGACAGCCAATGTGGGTGTATCTTTCTGCCTCAACGGAAACAGGCCGCTATTACTGGCCGAGGTCAAGCTTGTCACTGCACATGAGCTGGGTGAGTCCTTTATTCTGTTCCATTCTGACAGCTGTATCCTAATCCAACACGTTATTACTGGGTCACTAGCTACCTTCCGGTTTTGAAACATCTCATTTGTATGCATGCATTGTGTTCTACACGTCAGACTATACGTAGCATGGCACACTTGAGTGTCCACACTTGGCGCAGCAGTTATATAAAAGGATTCAAAACGTAAAAAAAACATGAGAAATACTAATGCATGACGACGGACACAAAGCAATATGAAATGTGAAGTGGGTCTTATGGAGGATGTTGATCAGCCCAGTTTCGGGGTTACCCATATCTTGTGGGAACCGCGGATTGCCGTTTGGGCAGTATTTGTCTGAAAGGTCTCCTACTGCTTCCTACTGCACTCAAGCAGCTGTACGTTGTCTAATCGCATGGAAGCTTGGGAGAGACAGGCACCCACGGCTACCGACCTGTAGAGTTCCATCCAGTGATGACCTGTTCCATCAGGTCATTCTTCATATCCTGTCTCAAAGCACACTGTCAGCTCACTCACCCAGACCTCTTGGGTTGTGCTGCTCCACACTTCCTTCCCTCCCTCCCTCCCTCCCCCCTCCCTCCCCACTTCTTATGCTGTAAAATACAGGATGATATTTTGTCAGCCATAACAGGTTGAACAAGTGAGTCTTTAAAAAGAGCCATCCCAAGTGCATACTAACTACACACACTCAGCTCTAGCTAGCTAGCTAGATACAGGATCTTATGGTCTCCTGATAGATAATTACCCCGCGCGCGCATGCGCGAAGCGGGGTTAAGCAATCGGTTTTGTCCGTCAGTCAGTCGTCTGTCGTCTGTCTGTCAGGCGAAAAAAATTGAAATCTCGCCACATAGACCCTCATAAACCATCGAAATGGAGTCAAACAATAGCAAATAGCAATAGCTCTATATGTACCTGACTGAAGTCAAGGCGCTCCGTTTCGCTGTATTTCAGCTAATTCCTACTGTTCATAACTATTCATAACATTGGCTCCACCTCTTCGTGACCTCAGGAGTCCCATCAAGAACAGGACACGCAGTGCATTTGGTAACTTCATGCTTCGAGATGACCGCTAGGAAACAGTGTTTTCTCATGATCTATGTACTTCACAGACATCCTGGCTATTGTTTCGGCTGTTTTTTCCAGCTATTTCCTATTATTCGTAACATTTGGCCCCACCTCTCCAGCTTCACAATATAATATGTTGTATAATATATACGGTAAGCGGTCACTCCCACACCTTGGATATGGCCATACATGAACACAGTATACGCGATAGCCGCCCTGTTCGATGCACATCGGCAGAGATGTCACGTCGATTGTAGCTGCACTGCATGCATCCTGACGTTCAGCGCGGGGTATGTGTTCTATGAACACCTCTAGTGTTGTCTAGGTCCATTTATGAATTAAAACGGCCCACCTGGCTCTGACTAAACATCAAGCCCAGACAACCATACTGCTTCACCCTTTGGGTGAACATTCCCACCTCACCCTGACCCACACCTTGCTCAAACAGAACCTCCAAGGATATTGACACTGACTTAAGCTGAAAGTCTCATAGCTAACAGGTTTTGCAGGTTAAACAGCGGCCATGTCCTCTGCATGATTCTAGCTGATACCAAGTCGTGCCAAGACACATCAAGTCTGAGTGAGTATTCATTGTCCTGCCTGATTCATTTAGGTAAGTGGATTCATGAGCAGCCAAGCAAAACCCATAGTCACTTTTGAGGAGATACTTGCAGGCTATAAATATGTTTGACACCCTATTAAGAGCAGGTTGCTGCACTTGCGCGGGCGCATTACGAAAAGCGACGTACGTACGCACCACATACCACGTATGTACCTATGCATCCAGCACTGTGTCTCGGCACTTCAGTGCCGAGACAAAAAATAATCATGTATACCTGTATATATGTTCCGCGCAATTTAGGAATTTGCGCAATCTCGAGATTGCGCAGCGCATTCTTGGAATCCCGAAATTGTGTGCCAATCTCGAGATTGCGCAATATTGCTGCGCAATCTCGAGATTGCGCAGCAACACTGCGCAATCTCGAGATTGCGCAGTGACAAGATCGCGCAATCTCGAGATTCCTGACTAAACCCCCGCTGTTTCACCCAACATGTGAATCAGGAACCACAGGTATCCGCTATGGGGTCGTTCCGTAGTCTGTGGATAATCTTCTGGCCCTTCTCACGTGCTATGGTCTTGCTGGTTTGGCAGCCATTCTCCCCGAATCGCTCCGAACAAAATCTCTCAAAAACCTCCCGCTGCTGATCGATAGACAATATCACGCACAGTAGTAGATCGCATTATGTCACCTCTGGAGCAGGAGACCGCTTGTAAAACGGTTTCCGTCCCGCGAGCGTAGCTCTGTCTTCAACCACATGGCTAAGGTCAAAAGTTCGAAGATTGCGCAATACGTACGTTTGCGCAATCTCGAGATTGCGCAAACGTAGCGCGCAATCTCAGGATTGTTTGCGCAATCTCGAGATTGGCACGCAATTTCGAGATTCCGAGAATGCACTGCGCAATCTCGAGATTGCGCAAATTCCTAAATTGCGCGGAACATATATACATGTACTTCAGTCATCTCTGTACGCTTTGCCATCTTCTTACAACAGCTTCTGACTATGAGTGGTGGCCTAGGCTACTACATGCATGAGACCTCGCATACTAGTTATATATGCTTGCGTGGCTTCACAAGGTATTCTGTGCAATATGCATATCCTTAGTGTACACTGTGGTACTCCTCCACCAGCCCTGTACACAGCAAATCAATTGTATTATGGGAGCTGTTTTCATTGGAGCAAGCTAACAGAGTTGTTCCCCCCACTGGAATGTCTATAAATGGAAACGAATTGTCCATTTGTCATCCTAACACATGCAGACACTTTGGAGACGAGTAGTTTGTAGAGGCCTTGACTCAGGCAATATTTTCCAGTTTTCCAGAGCGTTTTCATGTGGTAGTATGCATTTTCTCCGTAGAGTATTAGGCACCCATATATGGGCATGGATAGGAGAATACTGCTGAAGAGTAGAGTGGGCACTAGAGGCGTACTTAAGCATTTAATATCCACCCACCCATATGACTTGTAAGTCAAGTGTTTGTAAGTCGGCAAGGGTCGTTTTGGAATTCTTTCTCTGTTGGCTGGATGTGTAACCATTCAGAGTTGATAATGGTGCTGGACAGAGAAACCTTGTTGCTTCCGCCAAGCTTTACCAATTTCAAGATGACACGATGGGAATTTTTAGGCTAGGATTAGCCTTGCCACGTAGGTTAACCCGCTGTGAGTATGGATCTGAACCCTTCAGAAGTCTTGTACGCAGGCCCCGCCTCACCCGGGGCCTGGGTACAAGGCTAATCCCTTCAGTTGAAGGCCTGAGAATCAGAGGGACCCAGTCTGATTATGCCACCCATAACTTGATTGACACTCTTACATGTAAATGTGCCCGAATTGCTGAAGAATTCATCTAATTTTCGGTTCGTGATCTGGTTTGATTATAGCTAGTCCCCTCCACTGTACCACACCCTTGCCACACCCCTTTCCTCTTGCCACACCCCCTGCAGGTTGTGATAGGGGACAAAGTGATGATTCTGACACAGGTGAACACCTGCCAGATGCTCCACATTAGTGAGCTCTCTCTCGGTGACCACCCTGAGTGTCGCGGAAGGTGAACGCCTGGGTCCAGCTGGAAGATCCGCATCTTCTTGGAAGACAATTAAGCAGGACATCCTCAAGTTGGTAAGGAGGTCATGTGATGCGGATATGGTGTCATGTGATGTGGGACATGGTGTGATATGGTCATGGTGTGATGTAGGTCATGTGATGTGGGAGGTAGGGTAATGTGATGTGTGTAGGTCTTGTGATGTGGGTTATGTTGGTCAAGTGACATACATGTAAGTCATAGTGTGTAGGGATAATTGAACATTGGTCATGTCACATGCTAATGATTCGTACTTTGGTTTATTTATGCCGTCTGTCCCCTCGTACCCCTGCTCACACACACACACACACATGAATGCCTGCACCCACCCACCCACACACTCACACACGCACACACTCACACACTCACACACGCACACACACACACACACATATGCATGCCTATACCCCCACACACTCACGTAGGGAGACGAGGTCCATATGTTTTGATCTGGTTTGATTATAGCTAGTCCCCTCCACCGTACCACACCCTTACCACACCCCTTGACTCTCGCTACACCCCCTGCAGGTTGTGGTAGGGGACAAGGTGATTCTGACATAGGTGAACACCTGCCAGATGCTCTACGTTAGTGAGCTCTCTCTCGGTGACCAACCTGAGTGTCGCTGGCGTATCTTGTGCATTCCCCAACAATAACTGATTGGTAAGTAGATCTTGGGTGACATGATAGAAAGCCACTCCCTGTAGATTGTGGGATATCAGCTGCAGGACTGTTGAATGAAATCAGTATCCGCGCTTCATCATTTTCATTATTCCAGGGCACTTGCATGCCAGCTACACAAGATCTGATTCAGTGGCTGTTCAGACCTAACCGTTTTTCTGCCTCCGGTGAAAAAAAACTGTGCATCCTCTGTCTATGGTAATTACCCAATGGATGCAAGAAGTGTTGTTACCATAGCAACAGTTATGACAGTCCATTCTGATCAGCTGCTCTCGTCTTGTTCATTATTGCCTATGACCTGTTATATTTTATTTAGTCTGGGATGGACATCTTTCTGGGGCAGCTGTTAAGAGATGAGTCCCAGGATCGCTCACATCGGACTTATTGGGATGAACTCAAGGACAGAGTCAATTTCACGGTGATCGAGTGGTGGGGATCACCGTCTCTTTCCAACAACACCTATGTACCCGTTGTGGTCACACCATGGAGGTTGACTGAAGAAGCAAGAGAGTCCCAAGAGCTAGACCCAACATTAGAATCTACTACAAACATGCTGGGCAACCAGAATGATGAAGACTCTTTAACAAGTATAATTTATGGCAGTAAAAAAATGTGTTCATAAAATTATATTTTTTGACTGTTTGTGTCATTTCTTTTATGAGCTCCACCAGTGCACAAGTTCCATCTGATCCTCTGGATATTGTAGAGTGGGTCATGCTGTGGTGTGTGGATGTGTGAGTGTACATGTGTGTGTGTGTGCATGCGTACATGTGCGTGTGGTGTGGTGTGCAGGTGTGTGCGAGGAGAGAGAAAGGAAATCAGTATGGATTAGAAATCCTGAAAATAGCTGCTCAAGTCGATGGCTATGGAGGTACTGTCCCTTGCTATCACTCAAACGGACCCCAGGAATGAGAGCATAACATTAATCATAAGATACATTCCTGATTTATAATTGGTTATGCTTCCCTCTGGCCACTATTGCTTGCTTCAACTCAACTGTCATTCGTAGCAGCATGGTTCTGAAAAGTGGGTCTGCTCTACCGGCGAGTTGCATCGACTACCAGGAGTGTGGTTTCCACTAAAACAGAGTATCAATGCCGGCAGTGGCGTAGCCAAGGGCGGGCCTGGGCGGGCACGTGCCCGGCCAATCCGATATTGTTCTTCGCACGAGCAGTGGGAAGCCACACATTGAACACAGACAGCGTAAGCCTATCTTACGTATTCATAGTCCTGATTATGTTTTCACAGCAGAGTAAGTCAATATTCATGAATCTAAAACCCATAATCAGATTTGTAGAGCAAACTCAGCGCTATCAATAAGGCTTCTCAGTTAACTCGCGCATCTCAGGATCGGAAGTGGATCAGAGCCCGAGCTACATCATAGGCACTGACTGACCTGTCGACAGACGTGCTGTCCATAGATGGGCCTTCACCAGAACGTCTCTCTGCAGCATCGATCCTCATACATCTGGAACGCACAGTGCAAAGCACGAAGGTGCCACGAGAGCCCATCCTGATAACTGAAAATGAAGGCGAAAAATTTTTTCCGCGCTTCAGCGGACTGATCGGCGCTACGCGCCTCTATACACTGCCTTCGGCAGCGTGCATATCAGCTCCTATCACTCTCAACTGCTCCCTGTCAAGCAACATGATCAGGGGATTCAATCGCAATCAGCTATGTATGCTCTGCACACATTCACTACAAATAGTTTGATTGTGAGAAGGTAACAGCAGGCTCTTCCTTATTTAGATCTAGTTCTGCACTGTATAACCTTGTTCCCAGGCCCCGCCCAGCAGGTGACAAAATATGAGTGGGGCCTAGCTGGGTAGTCCAGTCATGCTCAGGCATCAAGCTAAAAAATGGTCTGTATCCCGAGCCATTTCTTGTCACAAATGGTGTCTCTCAGATTTGAGATTCTCAAATCAGATGACAGAACACAAATGATCTATGCAGATGGCCTACAGGTTACGGGTGGGTCCGGGTACCCACCCGTTGGCCGGAAGTAAAATCTAATTAGCGCGCGTATACAGGCAGCTGCAAGTTAACACAGGGGCCATAATTTTGTGCGCGAACTAACTTATCCACGCATGCGACAAAGTTTGTCTCCAAAAAGGTATAGCTAATTCAGGTGGAAATAGGCATTGAGAATTTATACACGTCTGTGGGAGGGGCCAAAGTGTCCAGGTAGACACGCCTCTGCAGGAAGTTCGTAGTTCAAGCAGTAGCTGAGTCCAGCACCGACTTTGTTCCTAGGCGGCGTAAGAATTGGCATTGCTGCATGAATGTAGTTGCTGTTATTGCACAGTATCGCGAGGTCAATTTTCCTGTTTTTGCAGGGGAGAAACCTCGATTAGACGTTCGTTCGACGCCATATGACAACGTAGCCCCCTCGAGTAACCAGTGGTAGAGCTGCCTGCGAAGAGCATTTTGCTAAATACGTTCAGCTGATTTTTGAGACGTACAGAAATAACAGCGCTGAGATTTGCAAGCCAACCAGGTGCCTCGAGCTGGCTGACTTCACTGCCAATCAAGGAGCATGGTTTTTGTCTCCATAAGGGTGCCTTTGTTGATGCCATGGCTTTACGCTATGGTTGGACACCTACCAATACCCCCACACATTGCGCCTGTGGTGCCAGTTTCGCTGTTGACCACATACTCTCCTGCCCCCGTGGGGGCTTTCCCTCTATACGTCATAATGAAATTAGAGATCTAACAGCAAGACTTCTAACCGAAGTGTGCAATGACGTGCAAATAGAACCCGAGCTTCAGGAGATTACCACAGAGACCATGTCTGGGCGAAGCGCAAATACCACAAACGGTGCTAGGTTGGACATTGCTGCCAGTGGTCTCTGGGGAGGCAGACGTGAGAGGACATTGGTGGATGTCAGGGTCTTCAACCCTTTTGCTCCTTCAAATTGCAACACTACCCTTGATCGTTGTTACACCAAACATGAACGTGAGAAGGTACGCGCTTACGGACAACGGATCAGAGAAATCGAGCATGCTACCTTCGTCCCTCTAGTGATGTCTGCCACCGGTGGTCTCGCCAAGCAAGCAATCAACTTCTACAAGCGACTGACATCCCTCCTCGCAGACAAGTGGGAGCAACCCTACAGTACCACTTTGTACTGGCTGCGATGTTCCTTATCCTTCAGCCTGCTCCGTTCCGCCATCCAATGCATACGTGGTGCACGATCTTCAAGGGGCCATGCTGTGAAACTTTCACCAGTCGACCTGGTGACTGCCGAGGCCAGCCTACAGCAGAACTAACTGATGTATTTTGTGACTTCCCATTTACACCTTTGCTTTATATCACCACTTTTCATTTTTTCATCGACCGTCATCACATATTTTCATTAAAAAAAAAGAAGAAGAAAAAAAAAAAGAAAAAAAAAAAAGATTTGCAGCTGGCGTTGTCACGGTACGAAGTACGTATAACGTAGCACTCAACTAGACACGCTGTCAATGGATGCCCAACAGCCTTGGAAGAAGAAAGGTGGCACAGCATCTTGGATGACTGCTGCTGGAGCGCTCGAGAGCGGTGATTCGGAACTCGAACTACGCCTGCAATCATTGCGCGGTCACGCGCGTATCATTGCCTGCCGCCCGCCACCTTAATTAAGTGTATGTACGATCCCGTAACCTTAAACCGCTTCCTTTCGACCATGCTATGGCGTCATGCCTGGAAGTATATGATTATACACAGAAATCACATGGATTATAATAATAATTAGTCAAGGCATACAAAATAAAGGTATGATAATCCTTGGCAGGTTATTGGAAACATGAAGTTATAAGTATTGTACAGCTGCAAGCGGTGATATGAATGAATGAATGAATGAATGAATGAATGAATGAATGAATATAATTATACAGTCAATAACATACAGTCATTAGTGAGTCAGAAAATCTAAGGGTGAATGTTGACCACTTCCATCAGGTAATGCAAACAGCATGGAATCATTGACTTACATTACATCAATAAAGTATTCACAGGGATTGTCTAGAGCCTGCTGGAAACTTTCCCTACTGTTTGCCAGGTTAGCAGGCACTCCCAGATTACCTGGCTTCACACTGTGAATGGTGATTCTGTCGGGCTGAACACCAGTAGGGGGTTGTTGTGATACACTCGTAAACTCACTGGAGGAACTAAGACTGCTCGAGTGCCTAATGCGAGGGGGATAAGGGTGGACGGCTCCATTACCCCTGTTATTTGTGTTCGTGTTGCCATTGGTTGGTCGCTGCTGTGTGCTGGCACTAGCACTGCTGCTTCCAGAGGAACTGTGTCTGCTGTAGTTGGAGACATGCTTGTTCTCTGCGGAGAGGAGAAAGCAATACTGTCAAATTTGGCACGCATTGCAGCACGTACATGAACAACCTATTCTTAAGAAGACACAATGTTGTCAGAGTGAAAGAGCCAGCAAAAAATGGGAGTACCCATCACAACAAGCACATGCTACAGCACTGGATGGGGCCCATCCATATGTGCCTAGGTCAAGCCCAACAGTCTATAGAGTCAAGAGATCTCAACCCCAGGAATGCCTTGCTGCTGTCTTTGTAGATGAGGCACACTGCACCGCGTTCTCCACCCTTCTGCCTACACTTCCACCCTCACTTTAACACTAGCATAGATAGTATCTTGCCATACGTAGGTTGAAAAGCACTAGTTAGCCTCATTCCCAGGCCTACTCACCACAGTGTTTGTCGCTTACATACTAACGATAGTACTGCAAGTGACAAATGCTGGGGTGAGAAGGCCTGGGAACGAGGCTAGTACTAGCAGGACAGCTAGCTGTTCTAACACATGTAGCTCAACCGCGCACTTTTGAGTTTTCTTGCTCCTACAGGCTCTTGTTCTCGGAAGGGAGAAGAGAGCCTGGTAACATTGGGAGGTCAAACCATTGACTTCTGGTGTGTCAATCATCCTGTGATAAACAAAGGACACTACCGCTTTTGAAAATGTCACGCGAATTACAAATCAGTCACACGCTATTCATAATATCACTCTTCAGCATCCCCGGCTTTGTAGAGATCCGAGACACTTCAAACTCGACAACTCCCCTTGCGAACTGTCGATCCCATAAGCGGCAACGATGAGCAAGCTGGTCCCTCAAACAAACTGTAGTGAACAGTGAGCCTTGTCATTCGCTTTTTACCAACCTTTGAGGGGTACTCTGTCTTTGACGCTCATTTCTCAGTCTACAATTCGTGCATCAGCACGGCAGCGAAGGTAAACATGCCTACAAACAAGTCACATGTTTACGTGTTATCATTCTGCAATCTGATTGGCTCCGCCAACAGGCAAATGAAATTTTTACTTCCGGTCAACGGGTACCCGTAACCTTAACTATTGACCAGGAGTCTTTGACATAAAGACAATGAGCCAAACCATTGAGAGTGGTGCAATGAGAATTCCCTCTTCACCTCAGCTGGCAGGTGGTAATGACCGTAAAAGGAATTTCTTAGAGTGGAATTCGCACTTCATTGTTAGCCTCATTCCCAGCCCCACACGCAAAGCGCTGAGGTGGGCCTGGTGACACTTGGCAAAATTCCCGTATGTGCTGAGCTCAGCAGTCTTGATTTCTGGTAGGCGAATCACATTCGTCCATTGCCAATTACTGCATAGTAATCACATTCTTTACCTCATGAAAAGTGTAGCCGTTTGATAAAACCACTGTTCTAGCCTTCAAGACTCACCTCTGGTTGCTCCTTGGCAAGGATGTTCTACTTAGCCATCACCAACAGCTACCTTCTGCATGATTTCGAATCCATCCAGGTAAGGAACGTAATCGCTTACGCAGTTATGGTGACTGTGCACATACGGGAATTTTGCCAAGTGTCACCAGGCCCACTTCTGCATTCCGCGTGTGGTCGAGGCAACTTCATTGTAGTCTGCATACCAACCTGGCCTAGGGGTAATGGCAAGCATTGTCTGTCACCATGGCTCTATGCCACTACTGCCACTTTCTACAGGAAGTGGACCTGCTGATGACGACCACCGTTATACATAAATGACGGTCAGAACCACAAGAGTGGAGCTCTTAAGTAAGCTTTCGGGAGGTGATTTGAAGAATGGTTCTTGGTGCAGGAATACAAGATCATGCTCACGTGATCATTATCACCCTCACGTGATCATTATCACCCTACCAGAAGCCATACCAGGAAAAAAAAACTGTATGCATACAGGATCAATGAAAAAGCACTAAAGTGCAAACCTCGCCCTCATGTAGCGAAGCATACCCATAAGATCTACTAGTGGAATGCAGGACATTGGAGGGCGAGCCTGAGCAAAGTGCACGTGCAGGACATGCATGGAGCAGTTGCATTCATATGACGGTCATCAGACTCAATTATGTGACTGGGCAATGAGCCACAGAAATTATGACACTAAACATACACTTGTGCACATCACAGCAACTGTGAGTCAGGTTAGCGTTAGCTGAAGCATTCTAGCAGGTACGTCACCGGCCATGGCGGTAGACCCACGAGTAGCCTCGTTCCCAGACGAAAGTCTGGCCCGCGAGACTAACCCACGAGCTGTCTCCGTCTTTGTTGTCGCCACCGAGGAGGCAGAAGTTCATGGTGCTCTAGCCAATGAAACAGGTAGGTTCGTTCATGTTCGACGTTCACGAGTAGTCTCTGTCTTTTAGCTTTGTTGCTATTATTGCACTGCACGTGCAAGTATCACGTGTCATCCGGTGCGCGTTCGGGGTCTGGTATCGGGATCCCGGGAACCAGACTATAGCCAGCTAGATCATCAGTTTGTCACTTTGTGCCGCTTGGTTTGTGGTAGCGCTGGTGTCGCTAGACGCCACGCTTCACGTACCAGTAGTCTAGTAACAGCGTTAGTGACCCGCTGATGTCGATTTTGTGGCACAAGCACCAAGTAAAGTTTTCGCGGTGAGCTAAAAACTGTCATAACTCTCGAACTAAACATTTTTATCCAAATTGCTATGTTAATTTAGCTCCTTACATCGAGCGCTTTCTTTTGATACCTTGGTCTCGCTCGTCAAGTACCCGCAGCACCCGCTAGAACGGTAACAGACAGACAGACACACACACACACAGACAGACACACACACACAATGAGTACTAGAACCTCGCCCCCGCATGGGCGAGGTTAATAATCAGATAATTGGTTGAGGTGGTGGGGAAGACACACATTACAAAAGTGGGAGTGAGTCTCAAGAGAATCGACTCACTGTGTGCTCCAACTTCGGTGTTTCGCTATTCTATGGCTCTGGAATTAGTCTTGCCCTACAAAACTGCCACCGGAGGTGTCCACAACACCACTAATTGCCTGAGATAGCTATGGCAATGAAACTCAGGCGTCAGCAGAAGGGTCTTGCCGCTCCTTGATATTGCGTAAAATCTGCTGCTTCAGAGATACAAGACGGAGCGGTGTCCGACAATTTTCCGAACATAGCTGGATCTTTTGACATGGTATCAGAGGTCCTCAGTGGCAAAATGGTGCTTGTATGTCTCCTGAGACCGAGATGCTTTTCCTGATCCCACTCGGTACAGCAATGATGCTTAGCGTTGAGTAGAAGCATTTTCAACAATTTTCCAAACAGGGTCTGAAATTATTCTTGACATACTAACTTAGAATGGAAAGTGAGATGGATCGACACTATCAATAGAAGGTCACACCCATTTCTGGTATTGCAAGTCTTCCTCGCCAGGATGTCCAATTATATAGGATGACTGATCATGTATCACTTTCTTTATTCTATGCAGGAGGGCAATCAAACACTAGACCAATACAGGTGCTTACCAGGAGATGGTGAGTTTGACTTGCTTGAGGTGGAAAGTGGTGCCACCCTACCAGAGTAGTAGTCGTATGGCACAGAGAACTCCCCATCAGAGGACCCCCACATGTTGCCATGAGGCAAAGGGCCAAGGGTGTCACCATCTCCCGAATCATTACTGAGAGTTCCAAGCTGATTGAACTCTGTGTGAATTGTGTGTTAATGAAAGGGTCAGGTATGTGTGAAGGAAGGGCGGAATGAACACATTGTACCTGCTTTAGAGCTGTAACTAATAACCAATAATACTAATTGAGCTGTCCTAGTGTCCAAGTTTGCCATCAAGGAGGTTGGGTTTAGGGGAGCCATAATGAAAGGACAATGGGTCAGGGTTAGGGTTAGGGTAGGATAACGACACAAACAATGACAAATAATGAATGAACAATGGCTCCAAGCCTTTGATGGCGAACTTGGACATGGCTGCTAATTGATCGATGTAGAGATCGGTTACGGGATCCCCGTGCGGTGGGCGTGGCCAGACAATTCGTTCAACCCCATTTTTCACCCACAAAAATTAAGCTAGTGAAATCAAACTTACTCGACACAAAGCAGGAAGGGTAGTCAACATGAAGACTAATCATCATTGCAGTTAGTTCACACTGTAGCTGTTGTACGCTGGTTAAATCAACTCCAACAAACTATTCGGCAAAAATCTCCTGTGCGAAGACCGCGAGCAACACGATTCTACTACTGAGAGACACGTCATAGGAAGCACTAGGGCGGGACGTAAGCGTTTTGTGGCTACGTTGAGCAGTCCTCGAAAGAACGACCCTTGAGTGTGAAGAATAAGCACCATCTTGACTCCCCTCTTAAGTTAAGTTAATACAGTGTCGTAGCTATAACTTCCGAACCGTCATCAGAATTTACAAAAACGCTTCATCCGACCCTTTCTATAGTGTTTGCGCCTATTTCAATACTGTCTTCCAAGTCCAGGTCGGATTACACAGCCTTATTTTTGTTGACACAAAAAAATGAAATAGAGCTTAATTAAATACACGGTGTGCGTATCCACGGGCAGGGAACCCGTAACCTTCACCAATATATTGGAGGTAAAATCGAGATATCAGGTATTGAAATCTGTTTAGTGAGCACAATAAAACGAACATAAAATGGTCATATGCACCAGTTTAGCACTTCAAATTTAAACTTGCAGCAAACCATAATTATAACAGTACATACAGCATACTTCACCACCCAATAATCGGATAACCATGGATGCATGAGATGTTGGTTTGCGCCTTCTGCATTCGTGGTCAAAGGATGTATGATATTTCTATCAAAGATTGCGCCCATGCACGTATTTTAGTTTGGAATTCAATGGGAAGTAGAACTCCAGAAGAGTTATTCGTATGTGTTTGTCTGCATAGAAGGCATGATATATATTTTTGGTAGTAATGTGGTGTTAGTGGTCTGACACGTTTCAGAGGCTCTCATGCTCGCCACATGCTCGCCATGCACGTTCTCTCTTGCACTAGTCTCAGTCAAGTCTGTTCACACGTTTCACACAATCTTTCTCTTGCTTTACAGACTGTCTTCTTCACTCCTCTGTTCCATCACTTCTTCACACTCAAAGGCTCTTCTACATTTGGTAGCTTTCTTAGGCACACGATCATCACTGCAACGTGCCCTCCTTTTACACGCAAAGGCATGGCCACATTCACAAACCGCCCTCTTCACATGCACTACTGCACCACACTTTGGACATGTCTTTCTCAGACGCATAGACCTTACAGACTCCATTGTCAGCCACAGGCGGCAGTAGATACCGACCAACAGATTCTAGCACAGCTCTCCAGAACCCAGCAACGTCGTACGTCCGATGGTGGACGTTGGAAGAATAAACCGCAGGACCATGTGCAAAGTCCATACAACGCATGCACACAAGTATGCCTAAAGCACGGAAAATTGCATGTTGGACAAAATGGCAGACATCAGCGCTCTAGCTTCCTAACTAGGAAAAACGCCAGTTTTAAATCCATGTATGCATCCCACTTGTACCACTAGTGCCTTTAGTTCTACGTTTACTAGCACCAGTTGGCAGATAAGTTTCTTGGACAAACAGAAAGACAAACAGACACACAAAACAACTACAGTAACCCTGTGTGCATGCGCGCCGAGGGTTAACTAGTCTCGGTACCAGACTCCCATACCCAAAGGGGGAGGGGGAGTCTGGTACAGAAAGCCATTATGGGCTACAGCTTGCATGAGGATTCCTAAGTGCTGCCAATTAAACCTGTTAGGAGGCCCTCAAGGAGGTGCTAGATGAATAAATGATCAATTCACTGGCTCCACACTCAGCCACCTGTGAAGTGCCACAACCAAATCACATAGCAATCAGATTCATGTCACCGAAATTCCTCAGACTGCAAATTGCTATGTATGCAACTGTACCAGACTCCCCCTCGCCCTTTGGGTTGGGAGTCTGGTTCCGAGACTAAGCACTAACCTGCTTTAGTACTGACGTTGTTATACCTGTTTCACATAATTATTAGGGCTAAGCGATTGAGGATTTTATAACATCACGATTATTGCAATCACGATTGTTGATGATATCACAAAATTTTCGTTTGAAGGAGACCTGCATATACCATTCAAACTACCATATAGCGGGAAATTTAACCCTTTGAATGTGATCATTAATATTCATGAACTTCCGCTCACGTGACTCCTGATCAATTTATTGCCTTGGTTACACATTTCTAAGGCTTCTCGCTGTTTAACTTACGATCGCTGTGTAGACTTCAACTTTGGAAGCTAAGAACTATCGAAGTGTAGTTAATTTGCATGCTAAGGGCGTCATTGAGCCCCGACTACCGTTATATGGCTGCTAGGCCAAGTTATACTCAAGCGCTCACCTTGGAACTACCCCTGCCCTGGTGCTGTCGATGTCTGCCCTCCAGCGGGTGAGTTACTGGTGTTGATAGGTACTTCGGTGATGCCTCAAGCCTATACTAGGTCATTTGAGCGCTACCAATGGCGTTCCGTGGGCGAAAAAGCCTGCCTATGCTGCCAGTACAAAAAACGGTGACAAAACAGTGAGCACTTACTTTACTCTCGATCGGTAGGAGGAGCTTGTGATCGATTGCTGATATCCGTAGGGTCTGCCTCTTCATTACTATGATTGCCATTATATTAACAGGGTCTGCCCCGCTTCAGTTAACTCGCGAAATCGCGGTAGGCGTAGAAATACGCCGTTCGCACTGAGCGGAAGTTTTGACAGGCATATAAATACGCCGATCGTGCTCAAAGAGTTAGTTTCCGTAAGTGCAAATTTCAGCTCGAATGCCTTCAGCACAAATTTTTTCATTTTAATTTTCATATGCGCCTGCACATTGCCACGCCCCCTAGCAATACATGTACGAAACATGTCGATGGTGTCGCTTTCTGTTTTCGGTTGAGGCAATGCACAATGGCGAGAGGGTACCACATCTACAAGGCTGATATCTGGGCCTCGGTTATTGGCGAAGAATTTAGAAAAATGACGAATAGCCGCCTGGTTGGCTGCATACCGATCATTGCAGCTCAGTGAACTTGGCTTAGTTTCATTGTCTCACTTCCCACAGGCTGCAGGCTAACGGGTGTAGACGGGTCCACTGGAGTCTGGAAGGCCATTCGAAGGCTAGAAATACTTGCTCGCTGCCTCCATGTATTCGATTGCCCGATCAAAATTTTCAGTTCTTATTTTCGTATCTCGAGGCTTCATACAAAATATACGGAAATTTGCACCATACGAAAATCCCCGCTATACGGTATATTGAGCGGCCATGGTGGACAGAAGTGAGAAGCCATGGCCACCAGTGCTTATGTATTCAGAGCCCAGATTATTTGTATTCACAATCCTGCTAAGTATATTCAATCCTGATTATCTCTGAGCATCAGGCTGGCGGCAACCATGATGTTTCATGTAGCTAGACAGCACAAAACTGATTATGGGCTTTCAAATCGCATAAGCACAAAAGTGATTATGGATGGGCTTTCAAATCACATAAGCACAAATGTGCTTTCAAATCGCATAATCGCTCAGCCTACTAAGGATACACTATTTAAGAGAACCAGCTGTTGATTCCCTAGATGGTAAGCCTCACCACGCCATAAACACTGTAATACAGCATTCCTGCTTGCCATATAACCAATCATTTCCACTGGATGGATTGAGCTGTCTTGCTAGTCTAATGGTTAAACCATGTCGTTTACAGCCTCAAGTTCAACACATGAAGGGGTTCAAGTCCAAGGGAAGAAATGCACTTCAATTAGACACAACTACAATCGCATGGCATAGGAACAGGCCAATAAATTAATTTGGTACTTTCATGAATCATACTGTTTTTATTATTTTATCTAAGTGAAAAGGATAGTGGTAGTGATCTACATCAGATAAATCCAGGTACTAGGGTAGACATTATCACTATATGCCTGAGGCACATGTGCAGAATCAACCTCACCCTTACAAGTGAACCTAATAAAAGACTGTGAATTTTGTTGTGTTGATTCATTTTGTAAACTAGCTGATTTCAGGTATGATAGTTAGTATTTGGCTAAACCTGCTTTATTCCAGTAGTCCCACGACTTGACAGAGAGACCCACAATGGTGGAAACACGGGTTGTCGCTATGCACTCGACAACAATGGCAAAAACAAGGCGAAGGTTAGTGAACAGTTCCTGCCCAGGTAGGTTTCAGTGTGGGTGAGATACCCAGCTACATACTACAAACATGAATTATTTCAAGGGAATGTCCCTATGGGACACTATGCTTCACTTGACTTCCTGTGACATGTAAATCGCCTAGCCTAATTCCAGTTTGGGACCATACGGGCGCTCTTGGTTTAAATGGGCTCATACTCATTGGCATTATCGGGAATAAAGGACAGTGGAATAGAATGGGGATGGGGGTTTAAACTTTTCACTTGGGGTGTAATAAGCGCAAAGCCAATTTTATAACTGGAAATGTGACCAAAGTCTAACTACATGTAGATAAGTGATAAACATGGACTGGCCAGGATTGTACAAAACAACACATGAAAAGCTCTCAACCAAAATAGTGTCAAAAAGGACACTGAAGTGGACACTCAAATGAAGGACTTGTTATAATACCTGCAGGTAGGGAGCTAGCCGCTGCCTTAAAGTCTCCAAACACATAGTAACACTGCTCCGAGAACGTGATCTTGTTAACAGTGTGGCGAATGAAGCCATGCTGTAGTGGAGAGAAAGGAGAGCCTAAATAATAAAGGCAGGCCCATAGCAAGCTGTTCGGAACAGATCATTGAATTTTCCACAATTGATGGAGAGAGATGTTCTCCATTTAGGGATGGCCAAGCACTGGCCTTGGCCCTAATATACCATCCTAACCCATTGCCTGACTCCTGCCAGACAGGAAATTTCGACTGATGCACTAGCACGATAGCCACCAAAGAAGGTAAAAACCAAGCATGCAGACAGAATGATACTGCCTAGAAGTTCTCCAAAAAAAAACCTAACGGTAAAGGCCCCGACGGTTAAAGGTACCCTAACGGTAAAGGCATAATGCTACCTTAAATCAGTTATGAGACTTTCAGCTTCAGCTTCATGATGTTACTTATGGCAGACAAATTAACTACAGTTCCAGTTATTAGCCACCAAAGTTGAAGTCTACTCAATGATTATAAGTTAACCCTTTCCCTGGTGAGTTTATTTTGGAGGCAGTAATCAATAACAACCAGCTCATCTATAAAAATCTGTTGTGCAGTGACTATGCTATAAAGTCCCCAGCAACCATATATCTCCAGGTAGCCAGTGAGTTGCTGGAGACGATGACGTCACTCACGTTGCCTAGCAACCATGCACGCACTATTTATAGCCGTTTATTTATAGATTTTGTATCAACATCATTATAAAATCTGTTATTGCACACACACACAAAGCAATCCAATGCCACTATGGACTGTTTTCAATCTTCTGTAACATGCTTAGATCCCTCAGAAACCCTCCAAGAGTCATCACGGTGCGCTAGGGTCCTGATGAAAGAGATGAAACCAAGACCACACATAAATCATCTGTACATATACCACTATATCAAGTCTTTGCTACTATATTTAGACTTCTAAATTTCATTTCTAGCTTCTAAAAGAGTAGACTTACTCACAACAGGATCCACTGCCTCGTCATCGGGACCAGAGTGACTGCCAAACTCCAACGCTTCATCGGGTTCGTCACCATCTTCATCGACGACTTCGAGTGCCTCCCCCTGGCGACTACCCCGGAGTAAAACGGCTCGAACTGCCTTCAGGTAGGTAGCCACAGATCCTTTCCCCCTCAAACTCACTTTCTTCACCTTCAGAGAAGCCGAGGCGGTCGACTTGAAGTAGAGAAAACACTTCGATCACGGACAGTCGAGCTGCCATTTTGCGGTCACATTTACAACGTGCACAGAACGTAGCAACCTAAATAGCCGAAATTTTTAAGACGTAAGCCGTTGTAGAGCAATTCATTGCGCATGCTCTGATATCTTTAGTTAGCGCTAAATTCAAAGTTTCGATTTTTTATGATTTTTGGAACGAAGGTACTACCCCATGCCGCCATATGGCGGCTTCACCAGGAAAAGGGTTAAACGCATGTGTAACTAGGCTAGCCTCGTTCCCAGGCCTACCCTGTTTTTTTCTGTTCTTCGGTTTCCGTTGACAATAATACACGGATGCGGAAGGGCGGCAAAAAACGCGGAAGGCCTGGTATTATTCATCATGTGCTTTATGGCAAGTGGACGTAGGGGGGTGTGGCCCAACCGCAGATAAGTTAAAAACCGCCAACGAAGTTGTGTAGATCGTCTGAGGGTCTCGACTAGTCGCGGAGCGTTTGAACCAAGCCGACCGGATGGTGAACAGCCTTCAGCCAAGTTCAGGACTCGCTGAAACGACTATGCCCCCCCCCCCCCCCCCCCCCCTACGTCCACCTTTGTGTCCACCTGACGTCACTCAAGTGATGAATGATACCAGACCTTCCGGGTTTTTCGCCGCCTTTCCACATCCGTGTATTATTGTCAACAGAAACCGATCAATGAGCTCTCACCACAGATCAATGAGCTAGCTACAGTAACCAGCAAAAACTAGCTGTAACATGCAAACTAGTTGTAATAATCTTTAACACGAGGTTCAGCACGTGCCTACAGTTACGTGATATATCAATTTTCGCATTTAGCTGACATTATAGTATCACTTGACCTATCGCAATATCGATATATCGTTGCAGCTCTAGTATACATCCCTATCTTACAAATCTTTTCATCCACCCTACCTTGTTTCTTACTTTTTGCTATCCCTACATTTCCATACAGATTTATGTCTCCGCACCGAAGTGCCCATGCAGACAGTCAGTGCTGGTGGTATCTCATTCGCAATGTGCATGTGCAATTGCAGCAACCATTACAGCAACTGGCTCCTCACTCTTAACCCTATCCCCCCGAGGTCCTTGCACAGAAATCAATCACTAATTCATGCACAGTGTGCTGTTCAGCATGCACTCAGCCATCCCAAGTACATACATGACTCTAACTACACCCACTCAGCTCTAGCTTGATAATTGCTGAAAGAATTGGCCTTCATCAAGGGTGTTTTCTAGGTCCATTTATGAAATAGAACGGCTCACCGGGCTCTGACTGAACATCAAGCCCAGGGATGACCATGCTGCTTTCACCCTTTGGGTGAACATTCCCACCTCCTGACCCCTCCCCCCCCCACCTTTGTGCTCACACAGAACCTCCATGGATATTGACGCTGACTTAACTCTTTGCACGCGGGATATGCACTTATGAATAATTAATGAGTTAGAAAAACCAAAATGGAAGATTAAAAAAAAAGAGTTCCTCTTTCTGGATTCGAACCACAGATGTCCGCATTAACACGCAAGCGCACTGCCGACTACACCAAATCGCCGTACTATCCTTCTCTAACGCATACAGGTATTTAAAAGCTAACCGTTCAAAATCGCCACGGGCACATAAATGTGCCCGTGGCGTGCAAAGAGTTAAGCTCGTAGCTAACTGCCGAGCGGGAAGCGAGGCAACTAATCGTGCAGTGTGGAGGGGTCGAATCTGAGTTAGTGTGACTATACTTGTCTGTAACGCATTGGAAGTGGCCCCGCACGTCAGCATGTAAGCGTCAGCGATTATGGCCACAAAGTCAGTGGGCCTGTCACGTAATATTTGGACCCCCGAAATATACGTTCCCCCCCAGAACGAATATTTCAAATTTCACGTGAAATAAAAGTTCCCCCTTGAAATATTGGTTCCCCCTGTCCACGTGTGCGGTGAGCAGCTTTGATCGTACCAGGAAAGGATACAGGTATCTATAAAATGTCGCGCTTGGGTGCTAGGTGTCATAATAATCATCCGAGATGAATCCAGAAGGCGAAGGCAGTGCGCAGGAGTTCGAAGAAGAGAGCGATCCGATTTTGGAACTGGCCATAGAGTATGCCCTACACCGCTGTTACCCTTCAGGGCTATCGAAGGAGAAGAAGAGGGCGGTGAGAAAAAGGGCCGCAGCCCTAGTAGTAGACAAAGGCGAAGTGTTTTTGAAGAAGAAGGGGCGCCATGTGAAAGTAGTAACAGCTGTAGCTGATCAGCGCCGAATTCTGGAATCTTGTCACTGCGATCGTACTTCTGGCCACTTTGGCGCCACAAAGACATGGAGGAGAGTGGCTGAACGATTTTACTGGCGAGGGATGTCGACGCAAGTGAAGGAGTTGGTGAGTACTATAATTATACTGTAGCTCAAGAACTGGTTTCATTTGTAAGCTATGCTTGATTATGCCTGAGATAGAAGACGACTTTAGCAGCGGATATTCTCTGATCTACTGGCTGTGTATGACATGCATAGCTTCATTCCCAAATATGTCTGTGTACAATCTTGCAGGTGAAGTGCCGTCCTGTCTGCCAGCGCATGAACAAGAAGTTGACAACTGAGCGCCCTGAGCTGCATCCCGTGCCTGTGAAATCCCCATGGTATCACCTGGGGATGGATTTTGTGGGGCCAATCAGCCCTCCTAGCCGGAGTGGAAATCGGTACATCTTAACACTGTCCGACTATTTCACCAAGTTAGCGTGGGCTAAAGCTATGCCTACCAAGGAGGCTATGAATGTAGTCTCAGCACTGAGTACCATCAATACATTAAGATTTTAACCGTGTGTCTGTCTGTCCGACTGACTGTGTGTAACGGAAGGAGGATGTTCGTGGGGCGGGACTAGACTATAGTGACGCACGACCTTCGTACTTACGTAGGCGAACGAGGGGGAAGTAGCTGAGCGAGCGAGCGAAGCTACTTGTATTGTTTACTGTACTATGTCACCATTTACACCCCCACCTATATATTTGATTTGTTGCTGCAATTTGCTTCCATCTCCAGCTTTTCTTCATCATGGGCCTACCAAAAAAGATCGATCAACTCTCACTCAGGGTGGATGGCTGACAGATGACATAATCAATGCCGCTCAAGGTCTCTTGAAAAGACAGTTTCCTCACATCAATGGCCTTCAAGAAGTGGGGCTAGGTCGAACTTTGTGTTTTGCCATCCAAACTGAGGAATTTATCCAGGTTCTTCACAATGGACATGACCACTGGGTGACCGTCTCAACAATCGGATGTAAAGATGGAGAAATCAATGTATTTGACAGCCTCCCCACAGCCCTTACATCGAGCGTGATGAACCAGATAGCAGCCCTGCTTGCCACAACAAAAGATGCCATCAAAGTCACGTATATAGACACGCAAATGCAAAGCGGTTCATCAGACTGTGGTATCTTTGCTGTTGCATTTGCAACTGCGTTAGCAAATGGTGAGGCACCCGGAGCAATGCACTTCAATCAGCCCAAGATGAGAAGGCACTTAGCCGACTGCCTGGAGTCACAGTTTCTCTCTGCCTTCCCAGTCATGCGTAAAAGACGAAGAGCCAACAAAGTCAAAGTACTATCAACTGTGCCTATATACTGCTCCTGCCGTATGCCTGAGCAGCGTGGGTGTACCATGATCCAATGCTCTACATGTAAGGAGTGGTTTCATGTTGAACACTGCGTAACTGTACCCACGGAAGCATTTGAGCCTGCTGCTTGTTGGTTTTGTAGCAAGTGCACTTAACTTTGTTTCATAGTTGTTTGTATAATAGATTGTTGGTTTCATAGATTTGTTTTGTTTGTTTCATAGAATTGTTGGCAGCACAAGAAAAGTGTTTCATAGAAATTAATGGCCACTGGGGGTCCATATATTTCAGCATGGTTGAAATATTAGTTCCATGGGGGTCCATATATTTCAAAATATATGGGCCGACCAATAATTTCAGAGGGGGTCCACTTATTTCAGTATAGTTCTGAAATAGAAGTTCCGGGGGGTCCAAATATTTCGAAATATATGGACCAAATTTTTCGTGACAGGCCCTTTGTAAGAGCTGTATTGGCAAAGAAAATCAAACAGAGTGCTTGAGAAATGGCATCCGACAGCACGACAAAAGCACTTGTATCTACACTGCATGATAGCGATCACGACGATGTATTCTTAATCTTGGTAGGCCTTTCCTACTAGCTGGGAGGTTATTTACTTAACTACATTACACGGCACAATACTTTCCCTACCAGGAGTGTAATTCCAACCATAGCTTTTACAGTCTACATTCAGCACAACGTCATTTCTATGTGCAATGACTCACCTTAAGCATCAGTGCTGCGTACTTCCTGGCATGCCTCCGGTCAATGAACCCCTCCACGTTTGTATTGAGCCAGTCCACCAGGTCAGAACCTAAAGCAAGTTACAGCAGGCTGTGTGACCATCACAAACGTAGGGAGCAAGCAGACCTACCCACGTCTTGGAATGTGACCCACATAGTAAACAAAATTTTGGAGAAGTACAGGAGCGCATAATGAGGTAGTGAGCGGAAGGAAGGGAGGAGCGTGAAACGACCACGCAAAAGATTAAAAATTGAAAACTTTCCCACGGTAGTCCCGTTACTATTTTTAGCTCGCACGCGTACGGAAACTTCAAAGAAGGATGACTACTAGCCGGGCTATAACACAGAGAAAAGGCCAGTATCAGGACTCCAATGGTAGCGAGGCACGGGAATGACATACTGGTAGTGACAGACCTCGAGAAAGTGCCGTATGACGATGCAGTCGATCGAGCCGCTTCACACAACCAAGCGGGTGTCTCGACTAGTGGAAATAGCCGCCCCTTCTGCTTTTGTGGAGTTCATGACTGCTGGGAAACATCCCGCGACACTTACGGACACTATCTTCTCTCTCCCATCGAGATTTGGCCCGTCGCTGTAGGCCTATATTTATATAGCTAGTCAGTCACAACAATACACGTGCATGCTAAAAATAGTAACAGGACTACCGTGGGAACATTTTCAATTTTCAATCTGTTGTGTGGTCGTTTCACGCTCCTCCCTTCCTTCCGTTCGCTTCCTCATTATGCGCTCCTGATAAGTATCATTCAAAGATGTATATCTACCCAATAATAAAATGTGGGTGAGGTGTGCCTGCAACAACACGGGAAATAAAGTGTGTTAACTCTTTGAGCACAAACGGCATTGACTTACGTATTGGCAATCACAGTAATGAAGAGAAGACTGTTTTCTAAGCCCATTTGTGCAAAGGAGGTGAGAAATGGCCTACACAGTGCCAACCAAGAGCTTTCTACAATCAAGCCCAGAAGCAGCCATGTTATCTCAGCCTAGCGCTGAAACCTACCTACCTTCCCTGCCCAGCCCTTTCTGCTGGCGCAGAACCGAAGTCTAAAGGACATTGCCGGAAGTGACATCACAAGTTAGAATTTTGCATAACATAGTATTTAAAGGGCTAACTTAGACATAGTACCAGAACAGTGAGTAGCAGACATTTAAGTTTGGCACACTAGGTCTCTTGTAAATACGCTAGTGTGTACTAGAAGCATTGTTAGTGTCTTTCTGCGTTCACGGAGTTCACAACAGGGGCTCCACTTATATCAACATTAGTTGTTTCCGTTTTCGCTTGTCAAAATTTCGTCTTCTAAAAGCTGCATTCAATTGGAACTTTCTTTATCAGAAACGATTAGTGTGCAGGCACATCCATGTACACAAGCTTTTGCTGTAATATGTGACCCGCTGAGGGACTACCCGGCACATCCCGCAATTATTGATTTTGTGTTAGAGGCAATTATAGTCACAAAGCAACATTTCGGCGAAAACGCGGTTATTACAGCAACGGGTCAGCAGACCCATGGACTACAAGATATCGGAGTATAAAGCCTGGATCTACTTCCATTCCGGCGTTATAAGCCCGAACTCAAGCTATATCGTCGTGCATAAATTAGTATACGGAAGGCGTTGCTACGCACACAGAACGAACTACTTACCACAAACGGTGTCATTTCACGCTGTCCTCTGGTTTATTCTGTCCATTTTCACTCCGTCTGACCTACCTATCTATCGGATGAGTCGCGAAAAACACGGCTAGCTAGCTAAAGCACGAACTAAACGCGTCCAGCTACTTAACAATGGACGACACGTAACACGGATAGTATACGGAAAATAATCACATACCATAGCAACGTCAAAAATTGCATTTACACGGAAAGCAGTTTTGCGTATTCCGCGCGCGTTTCGAGCTGTATCTCAGCAACTGGATAATCGATCGCTTTGAAATTTGTTCTACGGCAAGATGAAAGGTAGCTGTTATGCTTTCCGGTGTTAACTCAATTTTTTTAAAATGCGGGTAGTGCCGGGTTTTCGCTCAGCGGGTCATATATGTTACAGACAGTCCCCATCAAAGTGACATTCCCTGTGATAGACAGTACCCTACCCAATGAAGTGGCATTCCCTGGGGCAGCATTAATCTTACCAATGAAAGACTTTGGGATTGTCATCTTCAACCACACACGATCCTTCACATCCAGCCCAGAGTTCAGGGCTGCCACTGCCTTGGCTATTCTGTACATTGGTGTGGTGAGAGTCAGCTTCGCCAGTTCACCTGGGAGAGAATTCAAGAGTTTATGGCTGGAACAGATCCAAAAGCCCACCCACACCATCAATACTTTAAGACTTTAACCATGTGTCTGTGTGTGTGTGCAACGGAAGTGGGATGTCGTGGGGCAGGACCAGACTAGTGACACGCGACCTTCGTACTTGAACCACGAACTCCGCAAAGAATGTTTGAGAACATTGGCCATGGGATAGAATCTTCCAGAACAGCTGGCAGATGCAATCGGGGAGCAGCAGTCGAAGCAGACGCTATCAGGGAGCTGCAGTTGAAGTGGACGCAATCGGGGCCAGAAGTAGCTGAAGCGGACGCAAGTGGCGAGCAGCAGCTGAGGTGGATGCCATCGGGGAGCAGCGGCTGAAGCGCATGCAAAAGGGGAGCAGCAGTTAAAGTGGATGCAATCGGGAGCAGCAGCTGAAGCAACGCAATCGGGGAGTAGCAGGACGACCAAGGTTGACCTTTGCTAATCAAATCTCATTAAATCCATGTGTAATCCGAAAACATGGATGACATAATGTATGCTAAGTGCAGTACTTCCATAGACACTGTTTCGACAGTTATCACCATCAAGCCCAGATGCAATCACCTGGACTATCGATTCACAGGGAAGCGTAGGTATCTATTGTCAATATAAAAGGCCGAGCCCTAGAACAAGATTCAGCTGCGGTATGGCGGAAACAAGTGGAAGTAGGTAGTCTCCTAGGCCAGAATTAAGGTCCCCACTAGACTAGTGACACGCGACCTTTGTACCTCAATAACTTACTGAGCCTCAAACTCCACGAACAACACTGGGTATGGGCTGGAATCTATTGTAACAGCTGGCAGATGCAATCAGGGAGCAGTAGTCGAAGCGAACACAATCGGGGAGCTGCAGTTGAAGCGGATGCAATCGGGGAGCAGCAGTTGAAGCGAATGCAATCGGGGAGCAGCAGCCGAAGCAGATGCAATCGGGGAGGGGGGGGAGGGGGGGGGGGGGGGGGGGAGCAGCTCAAGCGGACGCAAACGGGGAGCAGCAGGATCAATCGGGGAGCAGCAGCTCAAGTGGACGCAATCAGGGAGTAGCAGCTCTGCACAAAGAGCTGTCCGGCGTGTGACGTCTGGCGCCGGATTACTCACATAGGCGAACGAGGGGGGAAGTAGCTGAGTGAGCGAAGTTACTTGCATATATGACTCGAACTACACCCAGTCAGTTCTAGCTAGCTAGACAGATAATTGCTGAAAGAATTGGCCTTCAACTAGGTGTTGCCCAGGTCCACTTATGCTTAAAACGACCCACTTGGTTCCGTTTGAACATCAAGCCCTGACACAGCTACAATCGTGCCGAGGACACGGCAGCCGGTTAACCCTTTATGACTGCAAAAATATCCATCACTCAATCATACAGGTAAGCCTGTCATGTTCAACGAGTAAGCGAACAGTTTTGCTGGCAGAAACACTATGCCATACATGATAGCTAGCTGACTAAGGTATATGGTACTTATATGACTTCCAATTAGCACATTATGCTGTATACAATGTGCTCAGCACCTTTCAATCTCCCACGGAAATGCATATATGCATACAAACGCAAGTTGACCTGGATGATTGGTGGCACCGCCAGTTGCGCTTTATTAAGTTTTCAAATTTTTATGTCTTGCATGGTTGTTTCACACTCCTTCCTTCACTCTTTATGTCATTATGCATAAACAAAACAAATTAAACACGAGTACAAATGAGGAAACAATAATTACACTCCTGGTATAGGAAAAATTGTGCCGCGTAATTAATGTTACACTCCTGGTAGGGGAAAAATTGTGCCGCGTAATATAATATAAATAATATATATAATGTTCGAGTACTTGGGATTGGCCTACAAAGATTCTGACTACACTGCCGTGATCGCTATCCACCACTGACCTGAACGTATAAAATTGGTGCTGAAACTCACCTTGGTCGTGGAGATATGAGCGCTTTTGTCTCGCCGTTGGCCGCCATTGCTCGAGCGCTCTCTCGACTTCCGGTGGCAATACAGCCCTCGGGAAAGGCACACGAAGATTCTGACCACACGACCGTGATCGCTGTCGTTCACTGACGCTTACATGCCGAAACTCACCGTGCTGGCTAAGCTGTGAGTGCTGTAATAATGTCCTTTTGGTCGCCATTGCTCGCGATCGACTGAGCGTGGGTACCACGTGGCATGTGCGTTAATTGGAACGAATTGCAATAATTATCTTGCGCTACGGCGAGGCAAACGCGGGGTTGCAACGGCTACCAGGAGTGCGGTTGCCCCTCGTAATTAATGTAATTAATGTAAATAATCAAACCTCATAGCTCGCAGGAAAGGTCTACAGAGATTCTGACTACACCGTCGTGATGGCTATCATGCAGTTAGACAAATGTATAATGATTGTGCTGAAACTCACCTTGGTGGTGGAGATACAAGCGCTTTTGTCTCGCCATTGCTCGAGCGCTCTCTCCGACTTCCGGTGGCAGTACCGTTCTTAGCAAAGGCACACAAAGATTCTGACCACATGGCCGTGATCGCTGTCGTTCACTGACGCTTACATGCCAAAAATCACCGTGCTGGCAAAGTTGAAGTGCCGTGCTGGCAAAGTTGAAGTGCTGTAATAACTTCGTGCCTTCCCTTTGGCCGCCATTCCTAGCGATCGACAGAGCGTGGTTGCCACGTGGCATGTGCGTTAATTGGAACTAACTGCGAGTCACAGCCGGTGTTGCAACGGCTACCAGGAGTGCGGTTGCCCCTCGGAACAAGTGAGTATTTAAAAGACTTGATGTGTCCCCGCACGACTTGGTTCACCCTTTGGATGAACATTCCCACCTCCCCCTGACCCACCTTTCTGTTTTATGTCACCTTTTGGGTGAACGTTCTCACCTCCCCCTTAACCAACCCTTTGTGTTTACAAAGAACCTCCAAGGATATTGACGCTGACTTAAGCTGATAGCTTAACAGGCTGTGAATAAATCGTTAGGACTATCAACACTCAAATACTCAGTGAGCATATGCCCATACTCAGCCGGCAAGTAGCTCAGCAGCACACTACATCAAGCGAACTCTTTCTAACACTTTGCATAGCAGATTGTGACACGGCTACATATGGCCAGCCTACTACTACATGAGGTTAAGGAGAGACTTGCTTAGAATCACGGGTTATATATGCCAACCAGGGTCGAGTCTGTATGCTTATGCACCGGGATATATATCTCGCACACGTGAACATAATATCAGTAAGTAATGATGAACACTTACATTGATGCACGCTCATTTACCAGGAGCTATAAACATAATGTCGTACAGACTCATTGCTATGTATCGCAATATCAAAGAGGGGAACAATCATTGAATGTTTGACACAGCACAAAGGAAAAGGTACATACAAAACTATGTACCGTTTCCTTTGTGCTATGTCAAGCGCTCAATGATTGTTCCCCTCTTTGATATAGCAATAACCAAGATGAGAAGTTCACCTCTGGAATAGACGTCGGACCAGAAGTCAAATACTTGCTAACACCCTGAAAGGGCTAGCATAGAAAGTACTTTGAAACAAAACTGAGGGGTGAGGCATATTTGGAAAACATGATGGCACTGTGGATTGACTCACGTTCTGACTCCGGTATGGAACTGTTGAGGCTTGGTGATGAGTTGGAAGTCATTGTGCTCAGAGTGGGGCTGCCTGCAAACGGACGACCATACTCCGCTGGTGGAGGATGCAAAGTGTACAATATGAATGTATGTATACGCACACTGTAAAAACTAACTTTCACATTGTAGTGACAAATTTTAGGTGGATATGCCTGTCTGTACTTCAACCCTTCACAACATGTTAGCGACACACTGAGGTAATGTTAGGCACCATAATACATGACCCGTATACCCCATTTACACGACACAAAACAACCATGCTGGCACGGTTTAGTACGGTTCGGCACAGTTATTAAATTGCCGTGTAAACTCTAACTGAACTGTACTGAACCGTGCTAGAATAACCATTCTTGGACCACCTAACCGTGCCGTGCCAGCACGGTTAGAACCGTTCTGCTAGCGGTCTCAATCCAGTACCGGAACCTAACGAAGACCGTATGACCGCAGTGAGCACTTACTGAGTGTACAACGTACCTGAGACGAACCCACTCTCTCCTCGGTGCTTTCCGAGTAGCCAATAATAGCTGAGAAAGAAGTATGACAAGCACAGCATGTTGTCTTGCTCTGCGTTGAATGAACAACGTCGTACCCAGTCTGGCGTGGCTTCTACTCCGACTGCCGGTGTTCTGTAAACGAACGCATACATCGTAACAGCAGATCGAGAAACTTTCCACAAACGCGAGGTAGCCATAGAGCTAGCTCTAGCTAGCTGCAAAGCACTTATACTGATGCGCAGGTGTTCGATCACGCCCTCAATAATTGATTCAGCACGGTTATTTTGATGTAGTGTAAACGCACGCCGGCACAGTTTCAAGCGCGGTACGGTTCGGTTATCTTGGGCATGGATCGGTTATTTTTGTGTTGTGTAAACAAGGTATTAGCTATGTATTCTGTGCCCCAGGATACTGATGCCCCGTGTAGGAGACGACAGTCCGACAACCAGGAACAAACACAACCACTATGCAATAGCCTTGTCTACACTTGTCTTACTTTAGTACCAAGCGAGGTGTTTTCAAATCATGCATCGAAGTTCGTTGCCGTTTGGCTGACCGAATTTCGCGTTGCATTTTTTGAGCAACGCATAATTAGAGCACCTACGGTAATTGATTGTGTGTTAGAGGCAATTACAGTGGATGAAACAAAAATTTTAAAGTGTCCGGACAATTTGTCCGAGCATAATCAATTTTGTTCTGCCATTCTCGACTGTTGATCTGCCATTATCTAGCCTCGTTCCACGTTTTTTTCTGTTCTTCGGTTCATGCCACAGAATGCTTTTTATAGCTGTGCATTCATAGTCCTATTTGCCACCTGGTAAGTATATTCATGAAGCAACTGTGAAACCCATAATCATATTTGAAACTCAACTCAGTGGTATAAATACAAGTGCATGTCTCTATATTGTAAGGAGAGTGTCTCAAGGTATATACATTGCAGTAAAGCGAGTTCTACTCACACAGTGTACTTGCACTTGTAGCTTGCGCGGTGTCATCTGGTATTTTAATGGCTGGACATTTTGACCGAACACATGGATGTTTGATCGGACAAAGTGGATAAATGGTTGGAAAATGTCCGATGTCCGACCGTTATTTCGGCCACTGCAATTATAGTAACTTTTTGGCAAAAACACAGTTATTTCAACAAGATACTACAAGATACCACAGTATAAAGCCCGGAACTACTTCCATTTAGAGCTGGGACAATATATTGATTTTGCAATATATCGTCCATCTATGTACCCAATATCAATATCAATACGGCTTACTTAATATCGATATATCGTTTTAAACCGATATCGAATCCATATGGCAATTATTGAGTGCATACCTTTTACATGCGCTGTTCCAGTTTTGGTCAATTGTTACAAAATGTACAGCTGTGTGAGCCGTATGCTACTGGATACCAATCCAACCCACCACCCAGTATATATCGATCTTTTATATTGGCAATATTAGGTTCACAATAATCCATATGCAAAATGTCAATATTGCCCAGCACTACTTCCATTCTGTCGTAATAAGCCCAAACTCAAGCTATATCGTCGTGCATAAATTAGTATATGGAAGGCGTTGCTATGCACACACAACACATACTACTAATGGTGTCATTTCATGCTGACCTCTAGCTTTTTGACCTAGTAATCAACCGGACTAGTTGTGAGAAGCGTGGCAAGCTAGCTAAAGCATCTACCGTATATCATTCGGCAGGTATTTGTCTCGGCACCGAAGTGCCGAGACACAGTGCATGCGTACGTCGCTTTTCGCAATGCACCTGCGCAAGTGCTGCATGCTCTACACACTTAATAGGGTGTCAAACGTATTTATAGCCTGCAAGTACATCTTCAAAAGTGATTATGGGTTTGCACGCCTGCTCATGAATCCTCTTACCAAGACTGCAGCTAGCTACTTAATTCAGGACAATGACTACTCATCCAGTCATCCCAAGTGCAAACTAATTAGCTCACTCAGCTCCAGCTAGCTAGCTAGATACCGTACTCGCGCGTTATTAGGCGCATCTCACTTATAGGCGCATATTCGCTGTTAGGCGCAGGTTCAACTCTCGTCCCAGGTACTCGCTGTTAAGCGCTGCCGTCTTCTTCCAGAAACTCTGCCATTTGTGATCGTACGGAGTGGAATACAGCTATAATTCGAATTGACGCGCACTTCCTATTCGAGGAATGTCAATTATTATTATATTCGTTATTAGGCGCATCTCGCTTATAAGCGCATATTTCCTTCCTGTAGAGTTATAGGCGCATGCGCCTAATAACGCGCGACTACGGTAAGTGCTGAAAGAATTGGCCAAGGTGTTGTCTAGGTCTAGGTCCATTTATGAATTAAAACGGCCCACCTGGTTCTGACTAAACATCAAGCTGAGACACGACCGTACTGCTTTCACCCTTTGGGTGAACATTCCCACCTCATCCTGACCCACCCCTTAAGCTTGCTCACACAGAACCTCCAAGGATTTTGACGCTCACTTAAGCTGAAAATCTCATAGCTAACAGGTTTTGCAGTCATAAAGGTTTAAACAGCTGCCATGTCCTCTGCATGATTCTAGCTGATACCAAGTTGTGCCGAGACACATCAAGTCTTTTAAAGACTCACTTGTTATTAATTATTCATAAGCTTTGCTGAAATAATTAGAAGTAAAATCGCAAAATTTGTTTGTACCACAATGTAGAAGTGCTGAATAATTAGAAGTGCTACCGTGGTCAGTCGGTCGGGTTTTTTTTCCACTCGAGATTCAAGTCTCAAGATCGAGCAGCTATACCGGCAGAGCGATGTACGTAGTCTTTCTTCTTGGTACAGACTGTGACACTCCATACTTTCAACTAGCATCTGCATCGGCCAGAATTGTTGGTGTACGAAGCGAACAATCTCAAAGTGTTCTGCAGGCTGTTACCGTGCGATCGATACCCCCTGGTACTCACCCCGTGTCATTCTGTGTTCATCTGTGCTGACTCTCAGGGCCAGGGCACAACTCGGAGGTTTGCGAGCGTACTTCAGCACAGGGCTTTCACCAATAGGACGAACTGGTCAACGTGGCACGTAGCTATAGCTACGTCGAAGCGATCGTTTGACTTCCAGGGGCTCGTGCGTATTGACGACAGCTTGGAGCTTTCACCGCTTGGGGTTTTAAGGCAGCATTATACCTTTACCGTTAGGGTGCCTTTAACCGTCGGGGCCCCGACGGTTAAAGGTACCCTAACAGTGAAGGTACCATAACGGCAAAGGTATAATGCTACCTTAAACAGCACCGAACTAACCGACCTCTCTCCTTGACTGGCTTGTACACGTATACGGTAAGCCTCTCGGACAGGACGGCAAGCTGCAGAAAACCTATTACAATTAGAGAATAAATTCCGAAATATTTGGGAATTCCCTTGCCGAAATTAGAGACAAATTTTCCCATTTGCGTGAAGGGGTGCCGAATAATTAGGGATGCCGAATTTTTAGAAGACATACGGTATATAAACACGTTCAGCTATTTCATACGGTACCAATGTGAAAAATTGCAATTATAAGAAAAGCAACTATACATGTATACGCTTACACTGTATGCCACATGCGTTTCGAGCTGTATCTCGGCAGTACAGGATGACCGATCACTTTGAAATTTACTCTGTAGCAAGGTGAAAGGAAGCTATTGTGATTTTGAATGTAAACTCAAAAATGCGGTCACATATCTTTTCTCATTATATGTACACGTGTCATGTGAACCGATCTGTAGGGTGGGGTTGTACATATATGTTTAGAGGCATATGAAAACATGACATTGCGCTAAAGTAACAATTTTGAGATAATCCCATATTAAAATACACTTTGAACTTTCTCTCATATCTTCCTTGCATTACATAACATGAAGTAATAGTTAACAGCATCCTGCTGAGCATTAAATGGGGAGTATTTTGGTATGCTAGTTTGTGAGAAACACTGGGACAGTCCACGCTCGAGTTGAAGCTGGGGCGGATCCAGGATTTTAGAAAGGGGGGTTCTTTTATATGCAGGGCAGCTGCCGAAGGCAGTGCACAGAAATTTTTGCTGACACGGCATGTGTACTATCATGCATGCATGATCAAGGGAGCTGCGCTGCGAGATCGAGCCACTGCTAGCTGTATCTGGACTTACAGAGGAGCTGTGAATACCGGGTAAGCCGTGAGATGGTGACTGCACTAAAAAAGCGACCTCCTAAAGCTCTCACTACCCATGGGCTGACGACGCAGTGACAAGGTTATTCGTCTTGGCAGTAATTTGCTTCCAAGGCATGTGCGCCGATGTCGCGAGGACAGACAAAGATCCTTCGATCTACATTGAAAGCCTGGCTTTCCAGGATGGCAGAGTCAAACCTTCTGCAGTGTTGCACAAACTTTGCCAGTGAGTCCGCTATGGCAAGGCACTTCTCAAACCTCAACTTTTATAGGGCAACCATCTCGGCGTCTCCCACACGGCTTACCCGGTATTCGCAGCTCCTCTGTAAGTCCAGATACAGCTAGCAGTGGCCCGATCTCGCAGCGCAGCTCCCGGATCCCTCGATCATGCATGCATGATAGTACACATGCCGTGTCCGCAAAGAACAAAGCATATTTTCAAAAATTTCATTTCCGGTCAATAAAAAGTTATTCCGTGTGGCTCCCTTACTCAGACTACTTAGGCATGTAGCATCCGCCCACCCATTCTGCACTGTATAAACAACAAGCGCTGTGGTAAGATGTGAATATCAATGACCAGCTATGAATATATAAGCCCATTTATCATGCAAGGAATTTTATCCCACATCATAGCAAAGTCCTTGGCAAGAAATGCTCGACAGAGAAACCACGCAGTAGTTCATACTTCACTGTAAATCGGATGCACAACCTCGCCCAGAGGTTAAGAAATGCTGCTCAAAACTTTTGTGATGGGTGGGCCCTTATTACACTACTTTTGGGCCCTGTACAGTAACTTTCGCGTGAAGAGGGGGGTGGGCGTTCTACGGAATGTTAAATTTTATAATATCTACGTGTATCTGAATGTAATATCTCAATTTTGACAAAATCACCTTAATTTTATGTTTTCATATGCCTACAAAAAATATATATTTTATGCTATTCATCCGCTTTGTTCCCACCGCACTGCGCAGTGGGCGATGTGCGGTGGGCAAAGTGCAGTGCATGGGTGACGCGCGGTCGGCGACATACAGTGGGCAATGCACAGAGGGTGACGTGCTGCATGCTGTCCGGCGACATGTAACCGCAAATTGACTCTCTCACCAATAGTAATAGACACCTTCACCACCTGATTTGCAGCGACAACTGCGGTGACGATTTTGCTAGTGACCATCACTCTTTAGTTATTACGAGGGTCATGGAAACCACACTCCTGGTAGCAGGTGAATCATGGCCCAGGTCTCTATACCGGGGCAGACTTTGACAGCATCCACCAACGCATACTCATGGCTACAGCTAGCCTTGTTCAAAGACCGCCCCAAAAAGCAGGCAGCTCTTGGTTCATTCCAATTAACACACATCATGTGATGACTATGCTAAGTACGTATATACTACTGGTACATTGTGTATGGACTGAAATATTGTATGTACTGAAATATTGTATGTACTGAAATATTGTATGTACATGTACCAGCAAATGTGAATAGGCAGCGCAACACACCGCCTGTCCACTATAATAGATATAGTCAGCAGGTATAGTTTTGCATGGGTAGTAGGTTCTTCATGAGAGAGAAACTATGAGTAGGTGGATCACTTACTACTCATTCACTTGTGGCTTTCCTCTCTCCTTTCCTCTCCCCTTCTCCACCATCCCTACCCCCTCTCCACCATCCCTACCCCCTCTCCATCCCATCCTCGCCAGTCCTCCCTCCATGCTTCTTCTCTCACTTCCCTACTCCCCCTTCCCCTATCTGTACAAACAAAATCACACAAAATGTACCTGTGTGCTGATTGGTCTGCATCACCCAGGCAGAAGGATCAATGGGACGAATTGGTTCCACTGAGAAAGAAAATGCATCAGATACAGTAAAACTTCAACATAATTATATACTTAATCAGAAGTACATGTACATGTGTAGCAATGTGACAAAAAGCAGAGTTATATCATATTACAAGTAGCTTTGCTCGCTTCGCTCACTCAGCTACTGCCCCATCGTTTGCCTACGTGAGCAATCTGCCCCATGCCGGCAGTTCCTTGTACAGAGCTGCTGCTTCCCAACTCGACTATGTCGTCTTCAGCTGCATGCTGTTGCCCGATTGCGTCCACTCAGCTGCTGCTCCCTGGTTGCAGATGTTCAGATGCTGCTCCCAGGTTGTACCCATTTCAGCTGTTGCTCCCTGGTTGCATCCGTTTCAGCTGCCTAGCCGTGTTCTGGAAGGTTACAACCCCTGTCCAACGTACTCAATCATTCTTCACAGAGTTTGAGGTTCTGCATACTTAACAGTTACGGTAATAAGGTCGCGCTCACTATAGTTTAGTCCAACCACCACATCCTTTACATACACACACACACAAACCAACACTTAATCGTGTGCACTCACTCCTTGGTTCAAAGGAAGGGATGATTGGTTCAGGCTCCCAGCATTTTGCCACTGTTAGTGATATCGGGCTGTTGGAAGGAGGGACATACATGTAAACTCAGCAATCACATGCCTATGCTAGGAGAAGTTATGTGAGCAACTGAATGCAGATGCAGTCCTACCCAGGCTGATGGACAACTTCCCGCAGTATTCTCACTGCATCATCGTTGCTCATGTTGTCAAAACTGATATCATTAACCTGTGAGATAGAGGACAGTGTGGATTAGTGCTGGGCGATATAGAAGGTTTGCATATCGATTAATGTGAATTGAATATTGCTGATATATTGATATACCGTAGTTGCCGATTATTTCGCGTGCCAAACATTTTGCGGTCTAGCCACTAAACGTGACACACAAATATTTCGCGGTGGGAAATTTTCGCTGATTACTTCTGCCGAAAAAAAAATTTCTGCTCATAATGAATACCGCGAAAATTTCGAAAAGTGAAATGGAAAATTCGAAGTGGATCCTGTGACTCCTGTCGAGGAGGAGGGTACTTCCGATCCCTCTGGAGACCGACTGGTGGACAGTACTAACGCAAAGGCAGTGGTATGGCGGTACTTCGGACTAGAAACGGATGAGCGCGGGGTGATCAAGGATCAACAGCTCCCCGTCTGCAAAGTTGGAAATTGTGGTACGCGAGTCAAAATAAAACATGTCTCAACGAGCAACTTCTAGAGCCATTTGAAAATGCACCATCCGAGTGAGTACCAGGCAGTCAGGCCTGGGAAAGGAAAATCAAGTAAGGCTAGGGAAGGCACCATTCCGGAATCATTTAGGGCTGCTACCAAGCTTCGCTCTGATTCACGTGAACACAAACAGATTAAAAAAGAAATCACATGCTATCCAGCTATGGATATGCTTCCCATGTACTCTGTTGAGATGGTACTTTGCATCCGGGGGCCCGCTACAGTCTGCCTAGTAGAAACTATTTCAGTCATACCGCCATCCCTTCCCTTTATACTGAGGTCCCAGTGTTCTCGCTTAAGCGCGGAACCGCGGCGCCCCACCGCGCTTAGTACTCCAGTGCGGCCGTCTATTATTCATGCGCACGGCGCGCGCATATGAATAGATTTACTCGAGGCGCCACATGTTCACGATCAAGACGGCTAAAGCAAAGGCATCGCTCGGAGTCGTCGAGCTCTGATGGCTTTGTAACATGAAGCAAGCACAAGATCGGCTATGACGCGTCTTGGAATACGGATTATCAGTGGTACACTCCAGTGTACAACAGTTCTGCGTCTACCATTGTCGGTCTGTTGTTCTCCGTTTGCAAGCAACACGGCAGAAAGCAGAGAAACAGCGCAGGGACGTGGACAGATAAACCGTACACCTTGTTCCCCCCCGCCCTATGTAAAAATCCTGTCGAGAACACTGGGTCTGAGAGGAGATTGAGCAACAGCTAGCAGAGCAGGCCGATTTCTTCTCTGGTACCAGTGATCTATGGGCCTCTTACTCATCCAACCCTTATATCTCTTTTACAGTGCACTGTATAGATAGTGCGTGGCAGCTCCAGAGCTACTGCCTCGGAACTACTTACCTTGCTGAGGACCATACTTGAGCAAGAATTCAATCTTTGAGACCCTCAAAGACTGGAACCTCGATGCAAAGAAGTTAGTTGCCATCACCACAGATTCTGGCTTAAATGTAAAGCTTGCATGCACAATTCTCAATTGGAGACGATTAAGTTGTTATGGACACAACCTAGACCTTGGAGTGCAAAAAGCTAAATTAAGCGACTACAGGGTAATCCGGGTTTTTAAAGTTTGCTGACAGGTTGTAGCTAAATTCTTTCGGAGTTGGAAAAAGAAGAGAGATCTTGCTAGTGCTCAACATGAGAAGAAGCTACCACTCCACAAGCTGAAAGTCCTAAAGGAGAAACTGCTTCAATCAGCTCAGACACTACAACCTCCTCAAGAATGTGATTCCTCACAAGTGTCACCACCTCTGAAGAAGTGTTGGCTAAACAAGATCCTGGGGACAACTGACACCCAATCAACTACTCCACTATCCCCTTCAGAACGTCAGTCAGCCACATAGACCTCATAAACCATAGTCAAAACAATAGCAAATAGCATACTAGTGGCAAAATATTTTCTGCGAAAAATAAAAAGGATTTAGTGATGGCCTGTCACATTCGGAATTATTCCACCCCTCGAAAAAGCTAAGAAACAAGGAGAAATGCCTTTAACCAGGCTCAGTCCCATCCCCTCCCTAAATTCTACATTTTATAATGGATGGGACTGAGCCTGGCACATCTGTGCACGGTGCCAGTCTGCTGAGCACAGGGCAGTCAATCATAAGGCGGGGCGGGGCGCAAAGATCCAGTCAAGAGTGCATAACCATTGCTGCTCTCTCCATGGATGGCTTTGTCATTCTCAGTGTGTTTTGTGCTATGGCATTCAGCTTTGGTTGAATTAGTCAATGCATGATGCCGGGACGGGCTTCTTTTGTTATGCCGCAGGTGTGAGCGATTCAGCCCTCCTGATGGGCAGGTACATTTACATGAGTGACTTAAAGACCCTTTCATGCCGCATAGCATCTCCAGCCTCCTCTCTACCCAAGTAACTCAGAACTAGAGCGAGGCAAGTTCATATCAACCTTAACAGTAGCATACGTACATGTAGTATGACATCCTACAGTGAGTACCGGTACTGTTAACATCGACAAATCAAGGCACTCTCCCAGAGTGTGTGAGGTTAGTAAGATCTCAGCAGCAAGGGCGCATGATGACATCATTGTTTTTTCACGGCGGAGGAGGAAGAACGTGTGACTGGCAAAAATTTGAAACAGGCGGAATCTCTGGCATGTACTAAAAATAGAATACGTGGGCTCAACATGCACTCTTGCAGCAGCTAAGGACCTGGGCTACAGATAAATCTAATTAGAGTCCCCTTACTTCCAAGAGCATGTCACCAGGCTCTATCCTCCCGTCTGCTGCCACTGCACCACTGGAGGGGGAAGAAGTGTACACAGGGAGTTACTAATGGCCAGGGGTAATAACTTCCAAAAATCTTCCAAAACTTCGGCAATTCGGCACCCCTTCACGCAAATGGGAAAAAAATTTCAGCAAGGGAATTCCCAAATATTATTGGAATTTAAGTTGCTACACATTTTCGGCAGCTTGACGTCCTGTCCGAAGGAGATGGCTCATACAGTGAATGAGAGAGATCGGTGAGTTCGGTGCTGTTTAAAGCCACAAGCAGTCAAGCTCCAAGCAGTCGCCAATGCACACGAGCCTCTGGAAGTCAACTGATCGCATTTGACGTTAAGCCATGTGCTGAACTAAATTCGCAAACCTCAGTCTTGCCCTGACCCTGAGAGTCAACACAGAAGAACAGAGTACGACACAGGGTGAATATCGGTCGTACAGCCTGCGGCAGTGGGAGATCGTTCGCTTCGCACACCGACAATTCTGACGCAGGTGCTAGTCGAAACTATGGAGTGTCACAGTCTGTACCAAGAGGAAAGACTACGTAGCAATGCTCTACCAGTATAGCTGCTCGATCTTAAGACTCGAGTGGGAAAAAACCCAATCGACATCGGGTAGCACTTCTAACTATTCGGCACTTCTGCATTTCGGTACAGATTTTGAGATTTTACTTCGAATAATTTCAGCAAGGCTTATGAATTAGGGCTGCGCGATTAAATCGATTGTACCGATTAATCGATTAACTTCCAGTACACACAGTTCGGCCGCCACCACGTGGCGTAAACAGTGCACGGATAGCTAGCTGGAGCAGAAATGGCTGAGAGTGGAGTCTGTGGAGAGAGAGATTACCTGAAGGAAGCGAACTTTCTGCCCCCAAAAACGCCGTCAGTAAAGTCTGGGGTTTCTTCGGATTTAGACTCAAGGGCGGAGCAAAAACTGATCGCAGACAAGTAAGTCGGTATCAAGAGCATGCTTGGTGCGCTACCCCTCGCTTCTTCTGAGCACAATGTGCACTGCAGCTACTGTACTGCAGAATGTGTGATCTAGAGGCAGTGGATTAGTGGATCAGCAATCCAGACTAGGCCTATAGCCGTTGCTAGCATTGACTGTGGATAATTTGTGCTATAGAGGCCTGTGTGGCTAGGTATAGTAGACATCATCACTTGTTTCAACTTTTACACTAGCCTGGAGGTTCAACAAGAACTTGTTTTTTCAACCAAAAGTTTCGACCACACTGCAATACAGCACATCAACAGACAGGTACACAAATGACAAACTGAGAAAAATTGGCAAGACGCGTGACCTACAGAGGTAGCACGCGACCAGAAATCAAAGGCGCAATTTACATGTGGGGCCACAATAATTGCGCTACAGGACAACTATAGTTTTATAGTCGCACTAGCCCAGATTCGACCTCCACACTGCACGATTAAGTTGCCTCGCTTCCCGCTCGGCAATTAATAAAAACCTGCCAATATTTATAGAAACATGAGCTAATTGTCAACTAGCAATAATTGTGGATTAGTGCTGCCACGATACACGTCATACGTAGCGTGTTATGTCGTGATATATCGCATATGACACGTGATCCTAAATGGCATCCAGAATTCCAGATGTAGTTTTTTGCTCGGTGGTTTGTGGCTTTGCCTCGCGGCTTGTAAAACAGCCCACGCTCCCTGCAGTGTTTCCGGTATCGAACTAGGAATGAGGACCTGCTGTTCGCTCCAAGAAGACTTATACAAAGCAACTGCTGCCATTCTGCAGTCATAATCCTTTGGAGGAGACATTCACACCTGGCACCCTACAGTCACAGACATCCTGCGACTTTTCCTCCCTTCAGCAGTCTTCTGACCCGTGGTTTTGCATGAAGTGTCTCAATGACATGCTGCCTTTCCAGGACATTTCCAGTTCTGACTCAGTCTTCAATTCCTCAGCCTCTCACACTACCAGTACACTCCCCAATCTCTAACTATCCTCTACTAAAACTGTAGAAGTATTCTCCCTAAAATCCGCTCCCTTGCAGCTCTCCATAACCCCCCACATCATTGCTCTCTGTGAAAATTGGTTAGATGAGTCCATATCGGATGATGAACTCACTGTTTCAGGCTTCAGTTTAGTCCGTCAAGACAGAAGTAGGCATGGTGGTGGAGTAGCCCTATTCATCAAGGATGATGTCTCCTTCTCAGTGCTTCAAAAGCACCCACTTATTGAACTCCTGTTAGTTGAAGTCAAACTCAAATCGCGACTCCTAACTGTCAGGATATTCTACCGACCACCTTCTGTTGCAGCTTCTGTCTTAGCTTCCCTCGAGTCCACCATCGAAGAACTCCCTCCCTCCAAGCAGTCCTCCCTTGTTTTGCTGGGCGACTTCAACATAAACATCTCATCCGATGACCATCCCCCTCCCTACCACCTAACTTCACTCCAAGACAAAAAGCAAGTGGTTCCTTGCCAACCAGACCCAGCTCTTCATCACACACTGATCACGCCTACCTATCTGACCAACTACCACATGCACCCTGTGTCATCCTGCCACCTGTCGAGGGATCTGATCATTATTCTCTTCTGTTGTCTCTGAGGGCTGACTTACATCTCGATACTTCCAGAGTCGAGGTTGAACTCGTTCGTATACTCGGGCATCCCGTTTGACTCGGGACCATAGCTACAACTGCCCAGCGTGGACCGACTGTACAGCTGCCAGTTATTGGTGTGGCTCCGCCTTGGGCTTTGTACGCACCCACAGGCCTTCTCGCCCAAGCGTTTGAAGCTTGTAGTACTAATGCGAAGGGTTGGCAACCAGAAATGAAAATTTTGTCGCCATGAGCAAGCTATGGTAACGAGCATTCGCTGTGTTCATTGGTAGAGGAATGTGCAATGAAATTCCAGGTTTGTATGATAAATCAGTGTCACCATGGTGCCAAGCTATACCGGAAATATATCACTTGTTTGTCACCTTCGGCATTGTTTCTCGTGCTTCACACTCGTAACAATACTACGGCAACAAACTCGTGATATTTTCCGGTATAGCTTGGTAATAATTATATACTACCACCCTAATTGGTGTGGCTAGCATTTGCCATACATTCTCTATGGGAACAGCCATATCAGACTGTGTTGGGAACATGATAAAACCCACGTATCGTTCATAACACAATTATACTGCCAACTTACCCTTTCATGATGGATCCCACGTATATCCCCCCTCCTCCATCTTCATTAGTTTGACCTACGATACTGATGCCTAAGAAGTTAACTGTATCTGTGCATGTGTGTGGAGTGTAGTTGTGTAATGTGAATGAATTAGTTACAATGTGTGAAGGTACAGTCGCGGTCAATAAAAGTTTGTTCCGTATTCGTCCTACGATCGTAGTACGAAATCATTTTCACAGTTTTTGTAAATATGGTCAATATGGATTATAGGCAAACATTCTACGGAATTGTCAATGTTTTGTCGATCATAGTGCACTAGTCAATCATACATGCGCGAAGATGGCATACAGCACCATCAAGCTCCAGCGTATTCTCTATTACTATATACTTTAACTTCCAAACGACTTGAACTACGATAGGGACATACCGTTAAAATGAAAGAAATTGTACTGTTCCGTTTTTACTTCCGTTTCGAGGGGCAACCGCACTCCTGGTAGCCGCGGTTAAACGGTAGCACAAGCTAAGTGTGACAGTTCGTTCCAATTATCACACATCACGTGAGAACCATGATAGCTATACACAAGGAAGATCAGAAATTATTGAGTGCTCTCAAGTACCATTCATAAAGTAGCCGCGTTGCTACCTGCCGTAGCGCAAGCTAAGTATTGCAATACGTTCCAATTAACGCACATGCCACGTGGCAACCACGCTCAGTCAGTCACGAGCAATGGCGACCAAAAGGAAGACAAGACATTATCACAGCACTCACAACTTAGCCAGAACGGTGAGTTTCGGCACATGAACGACAGCGATCACGGCCATGTGGTCAGAATCTTCGTGTGCCTTTCCTAAGAACGGTATTGCCACCGAAGTCGAAGAGAGCACTCGAGCAGTGGCGGCCACGGCGAGACAAAATCGCTCGTATCCTCCACCAAGGTGAGTTTCAACACCAACTTTTACATTCAGGTCAGGTCATGATAGCGATCACGGCGGTGTAGTCAGAATTTCTGTAGCCCAAGCCTAAGTACTCAAACATTGTTTATATTAATTAATTAATATTATTTACGCGGCACAATTTTTCCCCTACCAGGAGTGTAAAGACGATCACAATGTAAGGACTTTTCCGTATTACGATCGTACTATGAGAAGGTAACATAAATTTTATTTATTGATAAATGATAAATATACAAAGCATTTTCCAAAAAATCAGTACCAAAATGACCTTAAGGTTGGAAAAAAGAAAAATTATGTCGCGCAAAATCTACTGTTTGGCTACTTACACGTGCCCTACAAAGATTCGGAATACATCATCATGGTCGCTATCGAGCAGTGACCCAAATGTATCATTTTGGTGCTGAAACTGACCTTGGTAGTGGAGATACAAGTGCTTTTGTCGTACCGTTGGCGGCCATTCCTCGAGCGTTCTCTCAGACTTTAATAACCATTACAGCTCTTACGAAAGGCCCGCAAAGATTCTCACAAAGTTGTGATCGCTGTCGTTCACTGATGCTTACGTACATGCCGAATCTCACTGTGCTGGCACAATAGTGAGCACGGTAACAATTTTCGCCATTGGGACTCGCTGCAATACTTAGCTTGCGCTACCAGTGAGTTGCAACTGGTTGCAATGAGTGTAGCTGCCGGTCGTAACACTTTGATTCTGCGTCACTAACTCATTTTTGACCAATGCAGAATAATGTTTGTTCTCTATACGAGGGACTGCCACATGTGTGTTATTTCACTTGGAAAACAATTCACTCTATACCACCTACCTTGAGCTAACTGTGAATTGCACTGGCTACTAGCAGTGTGGTTTCCACTCAAATCTCACACACAAATTTTGTCCTTCTAGCACTCTGGTACTTACCCATATTGAGAACTACTTTGATGACTTCCATGGCCGAGTCTGTCATTGTGTTGGTTGTCATAGTGCTGTAGGACAAGCTCTGTGGGGGAAGAATGGGCATTGTGTGCATGTGGACAAAGAAGTAGGGTGGAGTATATTTATGCAACTGCGGTACGTATACCTAAAGCTACAAAGATCAAAAGAACAATGTACGTATAAAGAGCAACAAATACCTGTATACCACGGATCCTGAGTTACATCTGAATAACAGTTTGCAGCATTACTAAATGCAGTCGCTGGTACGCTGAATTTGCTACAGTAATTCCAGAAATAAAGGTGGTAAGCTTTCCTATACACAGGACTTGTGTCAATTGCCAGTTAACTAGCCATAGTAGAACGGTCATGCAATCAATTTCTATTCAAGTAGTTTCAGCAACGGTCCCTTACATACATAGGAGTGAGGACCCTAGCTTTGGAGATATTCTAATGGAGTTGTATCATGACCAGAGAGTGGGCTTATGAAAGAAGCAGCTATAGAGTACAATTCCCATGTGTTTCTTTCAAGTGCTAGTTGTATCAGTACAACTAGTTGCTAAGTAACTTTGTAACCTGCTGAGACTAATTAGTACTAATTAGCCCAATAATGATGCCATGAGTCAAGGGACAGGGGACAAGGGACAAGGGTCAAGGGGGGGGGGGGGGGGGGGGGGGGACCCGGGACCCGGGACCGGGGACCCAAGGATCTCCAGCTGTTACGGGAGATAGAAATGCAACTACAAGTCAAATCTCATGGTTATATCATTGCCTGCAGTATGCAAGTCAGCTTGGCACAAATCGGAAGACATTTTCAGAATAACTACAGAATAACTAGCTTGTCTTCATCACTTTTCCACTTCAGAACATTATCAGATAGCTATTCATGTACCTCGTTCTCCGGCCCCTCCAGCGAAGTCAGACTCTCGCACACCACACAAGGCTACAAAAAAGCATTTGACCTTTGTCATGTATCTATAGCATTGCACTTTGAGCTTTAATCTAGCCTGGTTCCCAGGATTACGGCCTGGGAATGAGGCTAAGTAATAATCTGGTTGTGCAAAGCTGATTTGCATATACTCATGGTAACAACATAATTATGTTAACCGTGAGTTTGGGCTTTTACATCAGGCTTAGCACAGATTGCTTGTAATTGCATTTCTGTCTCCCGTAACAGCTGAAGATCCTTGAGTCCCCGGGTCCCGGGTCCTCGGGTCCCGGGTCCTCGAGCCCACTGTATATAGTGTCCCCAAGGGCGCATCGAGCCGCTGAAGGCGGCGAGAGGGCATGCAACGTACATAGATGGCAAAATGCTGAGTGTTACTAAATACAGAATTCAAATTTGGACTGTATAAGCACGTGAACCGTAGACGCGCGCCCCTTACGCGGTCACTTTTTGTACTTACGATCGAGATGGCTGATATTCCGTCTGTAGCGTCTTTGACGAGGACCTAGTTACCTAGCGTGAGCTCCTTTCGATGCTATCATTCCCTCCCTCCAACTTACGCAACAGCTGTTGTGCTGCTGTCGAGAGCGGCAAATGTTGTTTGCATCCGGCAATACTTTCTCCGAATCTTGGCCTGCTACACTGGTAGGAGAGCTACCCGGACTAGAAGAAGTATTTGGGCTAGAGATCGCTTGGATGGCGTTTCTGTACCGACATCGGTAGCACTCATCTTCCTTACCCAAGGAATAAGTTCCGTTGATCGTCCATAACCGAACCGTGCACACAATTTCACATGCTTAACCAGAACATTATTTTTAGTAACACTCAGCACTATGCCGTCTATAGGTGCGCTATAGGAAGTTGCTGCGGCTCGATGCGTCCTTGGTGTCCCCCAGCTCAAGGCCCAGGGAGAACACTGGCATTGTGTAACCACATGTTAGCATTGTCAGCTTATAATATTGGATCAGTTATCGGTATCGGCCTATATCGGCCATGAATAATCGGTTATCGGAATATCGGTTAAAATCCCTTATCAGTGCATCGCTAGTCAAAATGAAAAGCACTAAAGTGCAAACCCTCGGCGTTTGGTAGCTTTCTTAGGCTCACAATCATCACTGCAACGTGCCCTCCTTTTACACGCAAAGGCATGGCCACAACCACAAACCGCCCTCTTCGCATGCACTGTACTACTGCACCACACTTTGGACATGTCTTTCTCAGACGCATAGACCATACAGACTCCATTGTCAGCCACCAGTGGCAGTAGATACCAACCAACAGGTGCATGATGTAATCATTATGAACTACATGTAGTGCATACGTGAATACACGCAGAAGAGCCTCACGCGAAGCGAGTGGGCATTGTCGTATTCACAGCCTGATAAAGATATTCATGTAGCTCACTCTGACTAGGTAAGTATATTCATGAAGCAACCAGGAAACCCATAATCATTTGCAAGTACGCCTGGAAAATTGCATGTTGGACAAAATGGCGGACATTATCGCGGTAAGCAAGAAGCGCTCTAACTTCCTAACTTCCTAACTGTGGCCAATCAAACCTCCCGGTTTCACTGCACAGACTTTCCAAACTAATTCATCATTCCTTTTTTGTAACTGGCACAAGAGCCGTTACAAGGGTCCAGCTACCTACTGTATCTGTGTAGCTAATTGGAGCGACTGTTGTACAGCGCATATAGCAACCACATTCTAAATTGTCAACTGTTCCAACAACATGTGAATGGTCGCAAATTCCTTAAGCTTCATTCAGACAACGCTCTGTTGCTTGCAGAGGGAAAGGGTATATACATGTACATATTTTCAAACATGATGAATCTCAGGAGCAAGGCTATTGCAGTGCAGTTCTGGTGACATCTTGAACCTCACTGATGGCTGATGCAGTACGCACTGAACATTACATCATCAGGCACATAGATGGGTAAGTGTCACTTTCTCACTTGGCATGTACACACCATGGACATTTTACGCTCATGCATCAACAGCGGATATCAGGTCCTTCCCTTTCTTCTCCGGCCAGGCCAAATAACGCTAGGATCAGTATGTTGCAATATAGCATTTCTATTCCCACTTCCAAGTTGCAACTACCGAATTACATGTGATTGTGCAATTTAGTGAATGGTGAAATGAAATGTTAAGCCATGAGACAAGGAGTGAACAGTGCAGCTAAAGTTGGGTCAAAGCAATCGCGGTGTACCTATTAGAACATGCAGCCACCACAAAAGTCACTACAATTATGCTACACAGAAAGTGCAGATTGTGAGATACAGTGCGCTCAATGCTCACACAAGTATACTGCAACATTGCAAAAAAAATTGCAGAAGATCAACACTGCACACACATCAGGGTTTTATACAGGATTTTCTGCTGGGTGGTGGATAGGATAGAGAATGGGGGCGGAGTTCCCAGTGCCCACCCACCCTACACATACAGGAGCAGACAGAAAAAAGTTCCCGTTCCATTTGCATGCAACGATCGTTGTACGTTGTGAGCATTTCCGTTCCGTACTATGCAATCGTCCCATACCACGGTTGCTGACTCAGCCACTTACTCGGGACGGCGATAATTGCTAATACACTGGGCATGCATGGATACACCCAACCACACAGGACTTTACAGAATTATCTCAGGTTACAAGTAAGCTACAGACATGGGATAAACGCCAGCAAAAAGCCAAGGACTTCCAACAAGACATATTTAAAAATCGAACCCTATCCAGGGACATGCCAATTCCAAGAGCTTTCGCTTAGTGGGCGGGTTTTTGGCAGTGATCGAGCGCACTGCCGTTGTATCTTCAGTTCTGTAAAAGCTGTGTACACCGAACAAAGACCAGCAGTAGGACATAGCCTGCAATTGCTATAAGCGTTCCAAAATCTTACTACGCTCAAAACTGGAAAACGGCCCATAAAACGCTAGCATTGCAATACTTTCACACCGTAATTTGAAGTGTACAACGATGGTTGCATGCAAACGGAATGGGAACTTTTGCTGACCGCTACTGTACATGTACACACTCACATGCTCACCCTTGGTAGCTTTGATCTGTGCTTTGTGAGTACCTTCTTTCGAGGTTTGAGAGATGTGATGGTGCTGGTGCTTACATGACTGCAGAGAGGGTGGAGAATAAACATGGGGGAGTAGAAGAGAGTGAGGGGCAGTGTGGTCTTGGTCAGGTTTGAGAAGGTGCGTATGAATAATAGTTGAGTAACAAGACCACTAGCAAGTGCTACATTATTATACTCCTGGTAGGGGAAAAATTGTGCCGCATATATATTACACTCCTGGTAGGGGAAAAATTGTGCCGCATATATATTACACTCCTGGTAGGGGAAAAATTGTGCCGTGTAATTACACTCCTGGTAGGGGAAAAATTGTGCCACGTAATATTACACTCCTGGTAGGGGAAAAATTGTGCCACGTAATATTACACTCCTGGTAGGGGAAAAATTGTGCCGCGTAATGTAATTAATCTAAATAATGTAAATAATGGTATAGGAAAAATTGTGCCGCGTAATGTAATTAATGTAATTAATGTTACACTCCTGGTAGGGGAAATATTGTGGCGCGTAATGTAATCTTTACACTCCTGGTATAGGAAAAATTGTGCCGCGTAATGTAAATAATTAAATAATGTAATAAACGTTTGACTACTTCAGAATGGCCTACAAAGATTCTGACTACACCGTCGTGATCGCTATGATGCAGTGACATAAAATCAAATTAATTGTGCTGAAACTCACCTTGGTGGCGGAGATACAAGCGCTTTTGTCGTGCCGTCGGCCGCCATTGCTCGATCGCTGTCTTCGACGTTGGTTGCCAGTACAGTCTTACGAAGGCGCTACAAAGATTCTGACCACACAGCCGCGATCGCTATCGTTCACTGACGCTGACATGCTAAAACTCACCGTGCTGGCTATGTTGTGAGTGCTGTCTTGTCTTCCTTTTGGTCGCCATTGCTCGCGATCAACTGAGCGTGGTTGCCACGTGGCATGTGCGTTAATTGGAACAAATTGCAGCTTGCACTCGCGCTACAGTGCGGCGGGGTTGCAATAGTCTCATTCCCAGACCACACCCCCCGAGACTAGGGTTGCAACGCGGCTACATATGAATGGTACTTGAGACTTGAGAGAACTCTATATAATTTCTGATCTTCCCTGTATATAGCTATCATGGTACTCACGTGATGTGGGATAATTGGAACGAACTGTCACACTTAGCTTGTGCTACCGTTTACCCGCGGTTACCAGGGTCGAGTGCGGTTGCCCCTCGAAATAATCTAAATAATAAACGTTTGACTACTTCCGAATGGCCTACAAAGATTCTGACTACACCGTCGTGATCGCTATGATGCAGTGACACAAAATCAAAATAATTGTGCTGTAACTCACCTTGGTGGCAGAGATACAAGCGCTTTTGTCATACCGTCGGCCGCCATTGCTCGATCAAAGTTGGTTACCAGTACAGTCTTATGAAGGCCCCACAAAGATTCTGACCGCACAGCCGTGATCGCTATCGTTGACTGACGCTTACATGCCACAACTCACCGTGCTGGCGAAGTTGATAGCACTGTAATATAAGCTCTTGTCTTACTTTTGGACGCCATTGCTGACTCGACATATCGATCGACGACTAAGCATGGTCCTCACGTGACATGTGCGTTAATTGGAATGAGCTGCAATACCGAACGGTTGCGCATCCAGCGAGTTGCTACCAGGAGTGCGGTTGCCCCTCGTAAATAATGTAAATAATAAACGTTTGACTACTTCGGAATGGCCTACAAAGATTCTGACTACACCGTCGTGATCGCTATCATGCAGTGACACAAAATCAAAAAATAATTGTGCTGAAACTCACCTTGGTGGTGGAGATATGAGCGCTTTTGTCTCGCCGTCAGCCGCCATTGCCCGAGCGTTCTCTTCGACTTCCTGTGGCAGTACCGTTCTTAGGAAAGGCACATGAAGATTCTGACCACACGACCCTGATCGCTGTTGTTCACTGACGCTTACACGCCGAAACTCACCGTGCTGGCTAAGTTGCGAGTGCTGTAATAATGCCTTGTCTTCCTTTTGGTCGCAATTGCTAGCGATCGACTGAGCGTGGTTGCCATGTAGCATGTGTGTTAATTGGAACGTATTCCAATACTTAGCTTGCGCTATGGCAGGTTGCAACGCGGCTACTTTATGAATGGTACTTGAGAGCACTCTAACTGATCTTCCTTGTATATAGCTATCATGGTACTCACGAGATGTGTGATAATTGGAACGAACTGTCACACTTAGCTTGTGCTACCGTTTAACAGCAGCTATATACCAGGAGTGTGGTTGCCCCTCGATGTAAATAATATAAACGTTTGACAACTTCGGAATGGCCTACAAAGATTCTGACTACACCGTCGTGATCGCTATGATGCAGTGACACAAAATCAAAATAATTGTGCTGAAACTCATCTTGGTAGCAGAGATACAAGTGCTTTGTCATGCCGTCGGCTGACATTGCTCGATCGCTCTCTTCAACGTTGGTTGCCAGTACAGTCTTATGAAGGCCCCACAAAGATTCTGACCACACAGCTGTGATCGCTATCGCTCACTGATGCTTGTATGTCAAAACTCACCGTGCTGGCAAAGTTGTTAGTACTCTTGTCTTACTTTTGGATGCCATTGCTGACTCGACATCGAGATCGACAACTGAGCATGGTCCTCATGTGACATGTGCGTTAATTGGAATGAGCTGCAATATCTAGGTTGCGCGTCCAGCGAGTTGCAACTGGGCTACCAGGAGTGTGGTTTGCCCCTCGATAATGTACGAATAATAATGTTAGGAATGCCCTGCAAACATTCTGACTACACCGTCGTGATCGCTATCATGCACTGTCTTAATTCAACATACAATTTGGGTGCTGAAATGCACACACTTTGGTGGTGGAGATACAAGCGCTTTTGTAGTGTCGTCGGGCCAGTACAGCTCTTATGAAGGCCCCACAAAGATTCTGACCACACAGGTGTAATCACTGTCCTTCACTGACGCTGACATGCCAAAACTCACCATGCTTGCAAAGCTGTGAGCGCTGCAATAAGTTCTTGTTTTCTATTTGGACGCCATTGCCGACTCGATCGACTGAGCTTGGGCCTCATGTGACATGTGCGTAAATTGGAATGAGCTGCAACGCCTACGTACGTACGTAGCAATGCGGCTACCAGGAGTTTGGTTGCCCCTCGAATTACACAAGTACATGTAATGAGATGTAGGGATAGAACGGCAAATAGGAAGGGAACAATGTAGGGATGATAGCATACAATATTCAGTATTCAACCCCCAAACAGACATCTTTATCATAGAATGGAATGTAAACATTTTATTGACCGCAGCTGTACCATAGTCTCATGAAGGGTGTCCATGGGTGGTACACCTTACAAGTTCACCTACAAGGGGAGTATATAGGTGCTCTCCTAAGTGTTTCTTAACTCAACAACGTTTGAATTTGCTCACGTGCATCATCAGTTGGCATTCACCACTCTCCACAACAGCTATGGTTTGTTGCTACCCAAGTAGAAAGATGCCAGAGTAGTCTCCGAAGCACAATGCCTATAATGCTTGGCCAGATTTTTGACACTAGCAATTGTCTGAAGACCCTTCAGTTTGCACCTGGCTATGATAATAAGCTAAATGAGAGGCAAAACTGCCATCTTTTCCTGTGTGCAGCCACCCACATACATATATACTCCCAAAGCCTGGCATCATCTTGCAAGACATGCGGGTACTAAACTTTGATCGTAAAGGAACCGAACCAAAAGTGCAAGTGAGTGCTCTTTGCAAGTGCGTGCTCTTTGCAAGTGCATAAGTGTGTGTGGTTGCAAGTGCCAGGTGTGTGTTAAGCATCTATACCACAGTGTCGCAAAAGAGCTCCTACATGCACATCCATATGCACATGCACGCACCAACACACACACACACACACAGATATATATATACACTATACCTATGCGCACAACCCATCCGTACCTCAGGGTATCCTCAGTATCACAGCAGGAAGTGGACTCCATGTCTGTGCCTGTGATATCTGTGGTACTGTCAAACTCTGATAAGCTGGCAGTTGTCACGCTGGGGGCCCCCGGGGGGTACTGCTGTTTGCGCCGGTGGTGTCTGTGCCTACTGTGATGGTGCCGGCCATGATGGTGGTGTCGGCTCGGTTGTTTCAAGGACATCCTTGAGGCTAGAAGGATGGTTGCAAAGGTTAGTAAGTGGCATGAAGTGCACATGACAAACTTAAATTAACCCTTTAACTACAGAATTCTTCCCACCAAGACAACACATTTTCATGCTTTCAGCGCACACCACCTTTGTAGGTGCTCCCCTCCCACAGCATTTGCTCCTCAGTGGCCAGGTTTGGTGGGGCTATCCATGCTCCGCTCTTTGAAAGCCTCCAGAAAACTCCACTTATTTCGTAGGGAGAGGGCTCCAATGTAACTGGATACAAGGGCTGTGGTTATTAGCCTTAAAGCTCAACAGTAGCCATGATGCATATACGGGTCTACCGTGGTTCAGCAGTTGTAAATTATTAGGTGTCTATCACAAATAATTTATGCACCAAGTTGTGTACACATCACTACTTCCAGTCCTGAACCGCATGTATTTATATATGATCTTATTGCCAAGGTGGGACTCACTTCCAGAAACAATGGATGCAGTATCATCCTTCCCTCGGCTGAGTGTGTGCGTGTGGGCCGGGCGGAAGGGGGGAGTGTACAAACGTACAAGGGTATGAGAGAACAACACAAAATGATTGGGAATAGTGCTGCCACAATATGAGATATCACACGTCATAGTGTTATGTAGCGATATATCATGCATATGATAATATAATTACTGGCAACTGAATTTCACTAAGTGGTCCAGTTATTAGCTATGTGGATAATTGTTAATGCTATGGCTTCTGTGTATACTATTTTGGAGTTCAAAGTGAAATGCAATTGGCAGTACCAATGTACACACACTACACATCACAGAAACACAATATCATGCTATTACTGTAGTCTCTCAAAAATACGCCCATGGGTAATGAATTTAGTGGGTGCTCAAAGAGGGGGATGGGTGTATTTTCGAGGACCCACTCCGAAAATAGGCCCACCCTTGACTCCACTCGAAAGTAGGCCCACCCAAGTACATGCAAATAACATGCAAATATACCACAGCCATACTGCAACAGTCATTCTATCAAGGCTTTACTACTAGCTACTACTTCCAGAGTTTCTTAGTGAGCAGGAACAATCTCTTCATGTGAGTAGCTGCAGGAACAGCAAAGTTGTTGAGATACAGTTGCTGAGATACATCCAGTTGCTGAGATACAGCTTGAAATGTATGCGGCACATGCAAACTTGCATTTCATGCAAATGCGGTATGTCATTACTTTCCGTATACTATCCGCATTACGTGTCCGTCCATGTACATAGTGCCACCCCTTCCCAGGCTCCTCCCTAGCTTTTTGCTGCATACTGTACGAACATGGGGATGATCTCAACACGTACACAAATATTCACCCACACGTTGTCTTTATGTGTTCACTGTGTAGGATGCCGCTCAGATTGACAGCAAGGAGTCGTTGAAAGACCACAATGAACAACTGTGAGTTCTGAAAACATGCTTTGCAATATGAACACTAGAGTGGTACATGGTGGTTTCAAGTGGCAAATCAAGTGGCAAATCACGAGCGAATGCTCAGGCTAGTCATGCTTTTATTTACCCATTCCCAACCCTTTGTGCCCACACAGAACCTCCCAAGGATATTGATGCTCAGAAGCTGAAAGTCTCATATTTACATGTACGTATAGCTAACAGGCTTTGCTAACATAAGAATTTATATTTTGCAGCTCTAAATATATATATATATATATATGTGACCTGCTGAGGGACTACCCAACACATCCTGCAATAACTGATTTTGTGTTAGAGGCAATTATAGTCACGAAGTACACAAACGATGTCATTTCTTGCTGTCCTCTGGCTTATTCTGTCCATTTCACTCTAGCTATACATCAACCGGATGAGTAGCGAGAAGTGCAGCTAGCTAGGAAGCTAGCTAAGCACATGCTAATCCATTCAGCTACTTCACAATGGATGACACATAATAGGGACAGTATACGGAAAACAATGACACACCAGTAGCATTGTCAAATATTGAGAAAAAACAATTTTGTGTATTCAGCATGTTTTGAGTTGCATCTCAGGAACTGGATGACCGATCGCCTTGAAATTTGCTCTGTGGCAAGGCGAAAGGAAGCTTTTGGTGTCAACGGGATGCGCAGGGTTTTCACTCAGCGGGTACAAATGTCAAACAGCGGTTGTAAATTCAATTCGGTAGCATAACCTGGATATCAACCTTAACCTTGGGCTCTATGCCACATATCGCTGGTGAGACAATTAGTCAAGGGCATACAATGTATCGGAGACTATAGGGCATATTGCCCTCATGGGAGGTAGATATCCTTACACACATATGGCAACAATGGCTGTCTGGAACGGTGGAATGGAATGGTGGAATGGAATAATGGAATGACCTTTGACCCAGACATGCTCTAAAATAATAATCGAATCATTGCCCACCCATGCCATCTTTCTGGATGGCAGTGGATGCAGCTCATTATGACAGCAAAGAGTCCTTGAAAGGTCACAACAAACAACTGTGAGTCCCGACAGCAACTTTTACATTGAGAACACAGCTTAAATAGACCCGTTGCAGTTACGTCACATTTTCCTTGGAATTTCCGTATACTATCCGGAAGCTGCCATCTTGGTGTACCGAAATACATTGGCTCTATATGCAGTATCGATCAAAACATGTTCTGCATCACAGGTAAGAGTTTATATAGCTTTAATAGCCTATGTAGCAATTGAATTTCGTCCGATTCAACAGATACTTGAAGCATATTGTTGGTTGTGTTTACCAAGGTTGCCATAGAAGCTGCTATCTCCAAAAACACTAAATAGCCGCTATGTTTATGTCCATTTCCGTATTCTCGAATTGATGACGTCAGCTGCAACGGGTCTATTGACCAGCTAGCAAACTTACTGGCTGGCTATGTGACCTGTGTACGACTACATGTACTCGCGAAAACAAAAAAGTGTGACTCTAGCTAGCTAGCCTAAGTGTTCGCTCGTGATTTGCCACTTGAACCCACCGTGTACCGTCTAACTACCATGTTCATATAATAAAACTTGCTTTCAGGACTCACAGTTGTTCGTTGTGGTCTTCCAAGAACTCCTCACTGTCATACTGAGCGACTAGTATAGCGGCATCCAGCAAGAGGCATGCGTGGGCAATATTTCGAGACTGTCTGGGTCAATTGCAAAGGTCATTCCAGTATTCCATTCCACCCTTCCATTATTCCACCATTCAATTCCACCATTTCCAGACAGTCAGCAACCATCAACAATTTAGACAAGCCTATCTACACTACTATGTAAGCTAATCAAGGTCCAGGACATGGCTTGTTACATGAAGCACACCTGCCGCAACCTCAGACTTGCTGACTTGATAATCAATTGATTTTGTGTCTAGCAGCAGTTCAGGGTTATTAATTTAATTTAGAGTAAGCTTACTTAAGCACTCATTTGCTAACATAGTGATAACCTACAACACAACATTCCTACCATCACTGATTAGCTGCCATAGCAACAATGCCAGCAAAGTGCACAGTGCATCACATCCCCCCAACTAGTCTCCTGCCCAGACCCCAACCCTCGCAGGAAAGAGGGTCTGGCGACTTTGCACAGAAACCTCGGTCTTTTTTAACTTTAAGGCAGGAATTTCAGATTGCCAATGAAATCGTAAAGAATTCAATTCCGTCTTTATTAGGACCTTATGCAATTGACAACATACTGTCTATCTACCGGTAATCTTTCTGTATTCTCATTAAGACTCCGCTCATGAGTAGCGAAAAGATGGTACGTTCTATTGCGATTGTAGAAATGTGAGCAGCTGCACAGCTGTCATCCAAGTATGTTAACGTTCGCTATTAACTACCGTAGATCGGGAAATGCTCGCCGTAATTACTTTTAATCGATACTGCATAACGACAAAAACACAAAAAAAAGAATTTTTTTCAACATCGACAACTTCACGCGCGAGTTTTCATTTGAGTGTTAGATCAAAGTACAAGTAAGGCCCTGCTGCGCTACCTGAGCTCCTCTCTACCAGCTCAAGCGCACGATCGCGGAACGTACCATGAACCGTAACCGTGGACCAAGACAGACAGGTGAAATCTTTTGAGGTAAGTAGGCAATGGCAGTTCCCTCTGTACGGCATGGGTGTCTGCTACATTTCCTCGCTCGCACTGACACTCAAGATCCTCTCCAATGGCGACATGTGAAAGGAAGCTATTACGATTTCTGGTGACTCAATTTTTTTTCAAATGCAGGATGTGCTGGGTTTTTGCCCAATGGGTCATATATTATTCAGTGTATATATACCTACATGTAGCAGACAAGCAGTTTGAAGGCATATATACAAAACCGCCCGCAACAAGAACATCTACAAGCTATCAGGTGCTGTTAAAGGAGTAAGATTAGACACTCACATAGACTCAAGGTCACCCTTTGACCCCCCAGCATCTGATCCAGAAGCACTACTATCTCCTGTCACCACCTGCAGGATCCACAGTGATGGAAGCGAGGGTGGAGTAAATGGAATGGAGGGAGGAGAAGAGGGAGGAAATACAGGCAGGAGAAAAGGGAGGGAGGAGAGGAAGGAAGGGGTGAAGGGAGAGCACAACATAAGTCAGAAGGTGAAAACAAAGGGAGTGAATCAAAGAGGCAGTGTAGTACTTAAGATGTCTTGTCTACCAACAGCAGACATTGGAGTAGATTGTAAGAATTTACCCAGTTTGGCAAATAACATACACAATAGAGCTGTGACCAATAATCAATAATTGATCAATATAAAGATCTTAGACCAATAATTGGTGGTAAAATTAAGATCTCAATTATCGAGGGGCAACCGCACTCCTGGTAGCCGTTGCAACCCCGCGTTGCCTCGCCGTAGCGCAAGCTATTATTATTGCAATTCGTTCCAATTAACGCACATGCCACGTGGCAACCACGTACCACGCTCAGTTGATCGCGAGCAATGGTGGCCAAAAGGAAGACAAGACATTATTACAGCACTTACAACTTAGCCAGCACGGTGAGTTTTGGCATGTAAGTGTCAGTGAACGACAGCTATCACGGCCGTGTGGTCAGAATCTTCGTGTGCCTTCCTGAGAACGGTACTGCCACCGGAAGTCGAAGAGAGCGCTCGAGCAATGGCGGCCAACGGCGAGACAAAAGCACTCATATCTCAGCCACCAAGGTGAGTTTCAGCACCAACTTTTATCATTCAGGTCAGTGCTTGATAGCGATCACGGCGGTGTAGTCAGAATCTATGTAGGCCAATCCTAAGTACTCAAACATTATATTATATTAATTATTTATTTACGCGGCACAATTTTTCCCCTACCAGGAGTGTAATGAAATCTGCTTGTGAGTATGTTAGCGAGCACAATAAAGGGAACAGAAACGGTGATATGCAATATAAACTTGTAGCAAACTATACTATTGTGTATTCATGGTGTACTTGTACATGTATCGTAGGAAACTCACATCGTAGCTTAAACGTATGTGTATGTTTGTAATACTTGGTGGTATGTACGTATTTTGAGCTCAACGAAGCATCACTACATACATATATTATGCCTCCACAAATTTTGACCAATAATCGGATAATCGGCAATTATTCGACCCCCAATAATCAGTGTTGATTACAGGAGCAATATCACCACACTAATACACAACCAGCCCTCCTAAGTACCTCTGTGCTTCCAAGCACACCCACTTGCTAACGAGTCAAGCTGCTCGGGCGGAGCTAACACGCTCTAGTGGGAAAGTCAGCCTTGAATACCGGAATTTGAGCCAAAACAAGCCTTGATTAGCTACTTGAAAATAAATATTTTATGCACTTGGTCATTTGATGCCTCAAGAAAGTTACTGATTCCTGTGTAATATGCATGTGACCTTTGGCCTTCCGGAAATCAAGGAGTCAATTACTCTATAGGCTAGGAACCCTCAGAGGAACCCTGGCTGTACATGCTTACTGTGGTTCGAGGTTGCACTGTGTGCAAGCGGTTTGGATTACGCTACTGCAGTTTTCATGAACCTTCGCTGCGGCATCTGCGAGACAAAATAATACTTGTAGCAGTGAAACAGCGCAGAAAGCTCAACCCGTGCAAACTTACAAACGAAGCTGTTTGGAGATTCGTTGGCGATACTTCTTTCAAGAGAAGATTGCCCAATGCTGAGAACTATGTGTGCCAGAAAGACTTCCAACAGATCGTAGGTATCCAAAAGCTGACGGTAAGGCAGCATAGCACAGATACTTTCCACTCCCGGTAGGAAGACAGGAGAAACATCACTTCCAACAAAAAAAATGCTCGCAGAATGTGCATTTGTTGCTCCGTTGGTTCATCGTAGCCTAATGCCTGTACTCCAAACAACACCGCTGCTTTTACCACTTCAACAGGGAACCTTTCACGAAGACGCTTGACACACATCGTTTAGCTGAGACTCCATTATTGCTGATGACTACATTCCTCTGCTACCAAAATATTCGAATAAACGCCGTTTTGCAATTTCATTGGCCGCTTTCAAATTCTGAAGTGAGCCCAAGAATTTGGACTCGTGTAACCAGACCCTCTTTCTCACACGTGCGAGGAGGGTCTGGGCACGAGACTAGCAACTTGGAGTCGGTAAACGGAGAACATCATACAGGGTCAGATCAGTAGTACTCTTGGTACACACTCTACTAACAGCTAGCTACGGAGATTGGATGCCGCTCTCAGTGATAGCGATCAACTTGAATGGCAACATGCACTTGGCACGCAAATTTACTGATTGAATTATTGTGTAACCGTTTTGCGTTTACCATCTCCACTTTGCAAGGTTCATGAAAACCGCAGTACTACAACGTCTACACTGGCTACTACACAAACCAAATTGTTTGGACTACGCTACAGTGTACTAACCTTGTCGTTCCCATTGGCAGTATTTCATCGCTTCCAGGATAAAATACGGCGGGAGAAGCCCTGGGAGATCTGGTCATGTGCGATGACGTCAGGTAGAGACAGACGGGGGGCGGTGCTCAACCGTTAAAATACCTGTTTCGCGTTGATCCATCCCCGGCGTTGTGAACAACGAACGGTATCGATCGTCTGCCTTGCGAATGCTCTGATATCCAGCCTTGGACGGACAGTACAACACAGGACGTCGAGATTCTTCGTTGGGCACCGCCTTCCGTGTGTCTACTTGATGGCATCGCACGTGACCAGATCTCCCCAGGCCTTTCCCCACTATTTCATACTGGAATACTGGCAGTGGGAACGGCCTGGGAACGAGGCTAACAGAGTACGTGCTACTCAAACTCACCCAACAAACCACTCGGCCATTCGCATTTGGTAACTGTGCTTCATCCTCTGCAATTTCCTCCTTCACAACACTGGGGATGGATCAGAGTGTGACATAATCATCACCACAGTATAGCACACATGCCTAGGGTAGTGGTGCATGTACGTAGCTACAGTGTACATGTATGCTACAACAACTCTTTGTGCATACACCTTACTGTGGACGATCACCACAGGTATTGGTAAGGTGTGAACAATGAAACTCGAATCACGTGTACTCTCAGCCTCAACAGGATCTTCTTCAGGTGACACCCAGGATGAGGGAGATACACTAATTTCATCAGGTCACAGCTCTTGATACCACCCTAATACATGTAATTACAGCATTTAGTCTGCATCGACCAAGCGGAGGTCGAAATAAGGATTACATGTTGAGCGGTCAAATGTCCAAGCACTTTAGATTTAGATTGGTCATTTACAAAATACATGTATGCTAGGTGATGCTAGTCACCAAAAATAAATCAAAAGAGCATGAAAGTGTGTTCTCCAAGTTAGGTAGATTCAAATCCATGTTGGTTGTGTGTATACATGTACGTATGTATAGGGGGAAAAAAGAATTTGGTTGACTAGAACTAGAGAAATTGGGAGATTCAAACCCGGTACAGTGATATGGGTCATGCAGTTGTGATTGCATTCATGCATGTTGATTGGTCACTAATACTGAACAAGTGCATTAGTGTGCGGTCATTTTAGCAAAATATAATGTACGGAAATTGACCGATGACCACATGTTATTTTGACCTCTGGGCAGCCACACTCTTGGTAGCTGTTGCAACTGGTTGCAACTCGCTGGTAGCGCAAGCCAAGTACTAGTGGAAATGCAGGACATGGAGTTGCATGCACATGACTGTCAAAGCGTCATCAGAATGTGACTGAGCAATCAGCCTCAGGCCACAGAAATTATGACACTAAAATATGCTCATATATCATGTCAGGAGCGCATGAGCCGCCGAAGGCGGCAAAGGAGCGTTGAACTAGTAAAGACATGTTGTATTCCCTCACATCTTTATATTTATACTGTATATGGAAGACTTTTGCGGTACTGTGTAAGTCAGCTAGCTCTAGTACAACAATGGCTGCACAAAGGCAGATTTGTATTTCACACCTACTTAGCTGGGTTTCACACAAATCCTTACAACTGCATACGTAATGGCCTCTTGCCATATAAGGTTTAATTTTGGAGGTGTGAAGGAATACAACATGTCCTAGGGCGGGCATTGGGAGTTCAATGCCCCTTCGCCGCCGGCTCATGCGCTCCTGATCATGTACATCACAGGAACTTTGAGTCAGGTTAGCTGAGGCAATCAAGCAGGTAGGTCACCCATGGCTTAAACCAACAACCAAAATATCTCTGCAGCCATTGAAGAAGTAGGTCGACGTGACGGTTGACTAGCAGGACTCAAACTGAGAGGCAGGCATCAATACAAGTAAGTATTCAAGGCATCGACAGATGAATCCTTGTTCCCATGCGGTAGTCCTTATCGCTCACTCGCCACTGAATAGGTAGGTCCACGAGCGGCCTCTGTCTTCGTTATCGCCACCAAGGAGGTGCACTGCTGTTCATGGTTCGCCTTTTCCTCTATAGCCAATAAATAGGTAGGTCCACTAGTGGTCTCCGTCTTTGTAGTCATAATCGTCTATCGAACAAGTCGTGTTTGCAGTACGCAGTTCCCTGCACATCGAGGAAGCAGACTTCGTTGAATTTGAATTTTGTAGTTAATTCGCTGATTTAAATTCATGATAAGTGCAAGATCCACCAATCAAGCAAGCAAACATATACACACGCATGTGCGCAACGAACTAATGCTTGTGTGGGGCTCGCTCAGGCAGCTCATTACAATTAACACACAAGTCACGTGAGGACCATGCTCAGTCCATCGAGACAAGAACTTGTTATAGTACTCATGCCTTAGCCAGCATGATGACTTTCGCAATGTACATGTACAAATAAGTGTCGGTGAACAACAGCGATCACAGCTGTGTGGTCAGAATCTTTGTGGGGCCTTCGTAAGAGCTGTACTGGCAACTAAAGAGCACTCAAGGAATGGCAGCTGACAGCACGACAAAAGTGCTTGTATCTCCACTACCAAGGTGAGTTCTAGCACAAAATTATGTTTGGGTAACTGTATGCTAGCGATGACGGCGGTATAGTCAGAATCTCATTCTGATGTATAGTATTTACACATTGGCACAATTTTTCCCCTACCAGGAGTGTCATTTTCTCGTATGGTTAGCATATATGTGACCAGCTATGAGAAAACCGACCACTCGCAGCTGAATATGATTTTGCAGGACGGGGATCTATACTCGGAAGAATTTTTATTTTTGACTTTTTTTTTCTTTTCATTTTGTGAAACTATAACCTTCTCTCTGTCCATTCATAAAATTTCATAGCAATACAATGTTGTTTGCTTACCGTAACACTCGGGAGAAAGAAGGGAGTTCAGTTTAGCTAGCGCATGAACGGACTTACACTATTGTTGTCGCTCGATGATAAGACACGCAGCCAGACGCGAACTATCACTGACAAGTTACGCGGTGTACCTTCCAACGTTTTCTGGAAACGTTCTCTCCAACAACGGGACTGGCTATCGCTCTGTCTTCGACTCAGTTCGCCGTCTTTATCGACGAATTCATTATGACACGGACCGTATACGGAACACCACGTGCACACAAAATGCTCCGTTTCTCGTAAAATTGTATTCTGAGGGACGGGCTACCCGTGTACAATTTTAAGGCTGTAACTCGGCGTATGAACCTATTTTGAGCACGAAAACTTGACCGTTGAACTCTACGGTAAATCTCGAGTCGATTGATACCAAGAACGCTGATTTCGCGGAAATCTGCGAGTGGCTGGTTTTCTTGTAGCGGGTCACATATAGCAGACCAGGACATGGTGCATGCACAATCCACATGCAAATGCATGTTGCGTTCGTTGTTGCAGTGAAGCTGAATCCTTGTCAATCCGTCATCTGGTGGCTTACTACTGCTACGAGAATTGATGCCCTTGTCCAGATCTATTGCGACTCTCCATCATAAAGACGTGGCATTCTTTTCATGACATAGCTATAGTGGGCCGTCTGTATTCAGTGGACTGGACTCGGGACTGGACTTGGGACTAGACTTACAGAAAGTTGCGCTCATCATTTTGAAGTTTGAAGCATCAAAACACTACTAAATACTTACATGACATGAATGGTATTCGGGGTAGCCGACCATGACTCGATATCAACCGTTCCAGCAGCCCTTTCTGTCAGAGCGTGTGCGCCAACGATGCACTGAACCGGCTCGTTCCCAGACTGAAATGGTCTGGGGACAAGAACAATGAATAATTATAGGCCTACAGCACAGGCAGGTGGAAAGCAGAAACGGAAGTGCCAGCCAAACTTGGCAGCAGCATGCATAGAAACAGTTCAAGAAGCTGCAAAATGGTTGTACCACTTGGTATACGAGAGTTTGCTAGCAATGACCGCCATGTGTTCCTCGAAGTCGTCGTCAGATCATGGACGAATTCGCACCGAAACAAAGTTGAGCTGGTTTTGCATGATAGGACCACGGCAGGCTGTCTACATGGTGACAGCTGTGTTGGTACACCTCGCGTACTTGGTAAGCTATTAGCTATATAGTGCCGTTCCACAATTTCCTGTTTTCTGGCCTTCAGAAATGACGAGCGCAACTTTCTGTGAGTCCAGTCCCGAGTCCAGTCCCGAGTCCAGTCCACCGAATACAGATGGCCGCTATAGTGCAGAACATGAACATTACTAACTGAAACTGTGAGTGAGGCCATGGGGCCACCGTTCACCTTTTTGCCGACGCAATACCCCGTTTTGCCTTGACCTGTGAACCAACAACCAACCATGACATCATAATGATGTGTGCATAGTATACGGAGGTATACGGTCCAAGTAATAAGATATACAGAGGTGCACGAGTAATGGACACATGCAATGAAGGTTGACGAGCGCGTTGACGATCCAGGGCCGTGGAAGAAGCGCGTCCTCCTACGAAGAAGCTCTGCAGTTGTGGGGCAGATCTCTCATTACTGAGCGTATATCACATCTGAAAAACACTTGGCTGGGGTCGAATCACTTGAAGGTACAGGCAGCGAGTGGGCTGCGGGCGCCCACGTCCACCAAGAGGACGCCTGGGGTGCAGTGCCCGTGCACAGAGCTGAAACTGAGGCAGCGAGAGGGCCAAGGGGGGGACAGGGAGGCGGTTTTGACGGCTTAAAAGGCTAGAATCGCTGCAAGTACCAAATTGCCACTCCGAGTACTTTTTTGCCTGAGGGGAGAAACAACCAACCAACAAAAGTGGCATTGCGTCTGGCAATTTGGTAACTGTGGCCCCGTGAGTGAGGCTAAAATTTTCTGCCCATGATAAATGGGGCAAGCCTGAGTGAGTCTCACATTAACGTGTAGCATGTGAGCCGCGTCCATATGCCTGTGTAATATACGTCTGTATGCGTACATGTACATGTACGTCTTACATTGTACCATAAAATACTCCAGTAAAAATAACCAAAAGTTCCAACATTTATCCTTGCTTTGCGAGATGCATTACGCCGATTACTGAACTCGGGCAATCTATATATAGTCAACGGTCTCTACAAACTGGTATTTAGTTTTAGGAGAAAGTTTTCTGCTTCTAAGCAAACCACTGACTTCAAGCGATTGTATATACCACCACTACCACAAGTTGCCATCCTGCACACTGCCATTAGCCATGAGAGCTGTACTATATACAACATACCGTATGGCCGGAAAATTTGGAGGGAAATTTAATTTGGCAGTTTGGCGGATTACGAACGCACCACCAAATTAACTTCCGCCAATATTCTGTCATGATGTGCGTGTGGGCGGGGTCTCATATTGACGCTCGAGCCTCGAGCTTGCGCACACGCACTATAGTTACCTCTGTCTCTGATCTGCCAAAAATAGCGAGCAAGCAGCTGAAGCACAGCTAATACATGGCTGATGAAGGTGCTCCTTCGCATCACCGCTACTGTGTATCGGTAGTTTTCGTTACCATTCACACAGCAGTTCCTCTCCTACACTCGCATCTCAGAGGTTTTAGTAGACGTGGTACCTCGAACACAGCTCTCCATGCAAACTCGACTCCCATCGCAGCCCACTGACACAAAAGCTTCGCATGTAAAACCACCGAGCGATCCGCGGTCACGCGGCCATGCAGTTAGTATGACGTCATTCTCACTCTGCTAAATCCGCCAAATTTTAATCAGCCAAATGCAATTCACAACTTTTTAGAGCCAATCCGCCAAACTTAATTCCCGGCGAACTTAATTCCCGCCATATGGTAGCCCCTGTGGATTCCATACATGACAAGAGGTTCAAATGGGACACCTACCCAACCATCAAAGGATGGCACCTCAACTCTTCAACCAGCCACCATAAATCACAAATACGGAAGGACTGCAGCGGTGACGTGTTACCTTTATACTTTGTTCTGTGTGTATGAACTGAGGTACATGCAGGTGTTGACAAGATGTCTACAATGTAACATGTCTGAACCTAGCCTCGTTCCCAGTCCCACGCCCAGCTTTACGTCGCTTGCAGTACAGTAAAGCAGAGAGGGCCTGGTACATTTCCTCACAGAGCTTGACATAATCAACAAATGGCAAATTTTCAGAATGAAGACGCTACGTTTTGCGTGTTATTCAACCATCTACACGTCCAACGCTCGGTGAGTATGACAGTCGCCCCCGCTACGTAGCTATATAGATATGTGTAGTATATGTTACCTGGTACCTTCGCATTTCTTGCTGTTCTGAGATCCACGTATGCCCACGTTCATTTAGGTCTTTCTACCCTTGACGTCACTCATGTGAGGAAATGTACCAGGCCCTTACCGTATTGCAAGCGACGAAAAGCTGGGCGTGGGACTTGGAACGAGGCCAGTCTGAACCCATTGTTCACCATGAAGATGCCATCACATATGGATGTTGATGCATCAGAGTAAGGAGGTACTGACTCATGCACACACAGATGCATGAGGGAGGTGACAGTTCATCAGATCGCTGCACAGAGAGCTGCCCTGCTCACATAAGTGATGAGGAGCAGTAGCACACAAGTGGAAACAAAGACGTCTTTCCCTTTTACAAACTCCTTCACAGCCTCCAGCTGCTCGGGATTCACTGAGGGCTAGGTGAATGTCGCTTTGATCACTCTCTCTATCTTTCTGTAACTCCAATTTGCCATGTTGCATGTGTTTGTATGAGAAAATTTTGCAGATATGAAATCAAACAGTAATCAACCAATCAGATTCATCCCACCTAAATTCCATGGAGTTCAAGTTTATGTACATGTATGTAAAGACCTGACCCTCCTCCTCCGAGTGCAAGGGTCTGGTACTGAGACTAGTACCTACCAAGCCACAGTAGTACATGAAACCAACCAATGACACTAATTTACCACACAAAACTGTTATAGAGCAGTTTGGAGCAATTTGTGGTTTTCCCCACCCTCTCAAAGTACACACACTATGGACACCTGCAGGAAAGCCTTTAGTCCCAGCCCAGGCAGCAAGCTACTCACAAACTGCTTATGTGTGTATGCACCAGTGGATACACCTGCCGATATCTATGAGGTGAAGAGTTGGGTCATGACTCAGGAGTGTGGTTTCAAGATCAAAAAAGTGATGACTTTTTACTTCTTGGATCAGCTTCTGATGTAGTCCTTAAAATTGGGTACAATCAACCATCAATGATGTCAGCATTGCAATACAGTCATGCAATTTGGTACTTGCAGGGATTCTAGCCTTTTATGTTTTATGCCATCAAAACCGCCTCCCTATCTCCCCCCCCCCAGGCCCTCTCGCTACCTCCATTTCAGCTCTGTGCACGGGCGCTGCACCACAGGCATCCTCTTGGTGGACGTGGACGCCCGCAGCCCACTTGCTGCCTTGTACCTTCAAGTGATTCGACCCAGCCAAGTGTTTTCTGACGTGATATACGCTCAGTGATGAGAGATCTGCCCCACAACTGCAGAGCTTCTTTCTAGGAGGAGGCACTTCTTCCACGGCCTCGGATCGTCAACACGCTCGTCAACCTTAGCTTCATTGCACGTATGTATTACTCGTGCACTTCCGTAAATCTTATTACTTGGACTGTATACCTCTGTATACTACGCACACATCATTATGATGTCATGGCTGGTTGTTGGTTCACAGGTCAAGGCAAAAAGGGGTATTGCGTCGGCAAAAAGGTGAACTGTGGCCCCGTGCATAATGCTGTCATTTCTAGACCAGTCTCAGTGCAAACTACGTAGTTGGACACACACGGTCTTTGTAAACAATGATTACAAGTCACTGCTGTTGTCGCTCCAATGTCTTTGCTGCTGTCGATCTTTGTGCATCTAATGATCCATGGTCTACATGTTCCGTTCTATATAATTGCTCCAGCATGACTTTCAACGTTTTTCTTCGCTCCTGTGAAATCTCAAACTTTCTTTCCTGCTCTTTCCTGCTTACAGTATCGGTACCTCCACACACAGACAGACAAGTATATATGTCAGCAGTTTAAACACTAACCAGGCACTCATTGAGGCTAGATTGCACATTCTCAATATCTTTTCCTCACAAGGTAATCTTGATAATAGTGATCCCTGTACCCAAGACCAACTTTCCAAATTTCAACAAAATATTCAGAAGTTCCTTCAGGTAATCCAGCATCAAACTGCACAAGCAGGCAGTTATCTTCATTAGAGGTAGGACCCTGACCACACTCACTCACTAATGACCACCTAATCCAGCATTTCAAAGAATGTCAAATCTATGAGACATGGGAAAGCTCCCGTCCCATTTGCGTTGCAAGGCCGTGCAAATCTAATAAGCGTTGCTGTTCCGTTCTGTGCAAATTACATTACCGTGTGCACGTGCATTTAAACGGCTGTTCCGTTTTCGTCTCCGTTGTATCATTTTGTACAGGAAATATAAACACGCGGAGTGAACAACCAGGACGAATTAAGTGATATCAAGCGAACATTGAATGAGCTACATGTACATTTGTACTTGAATCGGGACATCTAAGGACCGTAGAACGTCGAGCGATCATCATGACGTCGACATCCAACTCGGTCGGGACACAACAGCGACATCATCGAGTTGTTTGCAAACTCTTCCTTCAGTACACTCGATCAGTAGAGGGAGGAGCAATGCTCCTGTGAAAAACGCTTTGCACACACTAGCAGTTTTGAACGGTATGACATATGTCAACTAAATATATTTTGCTAAAACGGCATAGGTACACAACGGAATGGACCGCACAGTTGTATCACGTTTGGGTATCGTTGAACAAAACGGAACGGAATTTTCCATGTCTCCTACTGTACATGCAGCTATGAACTGGGATTGAAAATGAAGGTCACACAATGTGGGAGTGCTATTTCTAAGCCCATGACACGCAGGAAAGGGCAGTGTTTCTACAGCTATACTGATATCGATGGTTCGCGGGCATGCTGGTACGTTTCTTGGACGTCGACAGTATTATCGAAAAATGGATAATTACGGCATTAATTTGGTAAGTACACGAGACAACTCTGTCGATCAAGAACGGCAGCAATGAGCAACGTACACGCGATGGTTCAACACAGTCTGGTGAACGTGCCACAGGTAAAGCCAAGATTTCGTTAATAAGCGACACTGTCACTGCTGTTTGGAATGACTTTGGCTTCGAAGCGGAAAAGCAGACGAGAAGGGCAAAACACTATCACCTGACTGCCCAAAATGCAGTGTATGCATGCCACCAAATCTTAGTGGGTGTTACCTGCACATGGCTATGTTTTGTACTTACGTAGTTGTAGATAGGCCTTCATAATATCATTTTTTTACCGATGGTATATCATCGCACTTGCCACGTTGTTATTAAATATCACAATATTATAACAAGTGAGTCTTTAAAAGACTTGATGTGTCTCGGCACGACTTGGTATCAGCTAGAATCATGCAGAGGACATGGCAGCTGCTTAACCCTTTATTATGACTGCAAAACCTGTTAGCTATGAGACTTTCAGCTTAAGTGAGCGTCAATATCCTTGGAGGTTCTGTGTGAGCAAGGGGTGGGTCAGGAATGTTCACCCAAAGGGTGAAAGCAGTATGGTCGTGTCTGGGCTTGATGTTTAGTCAACACCTTGGCCAATTCTTTCAGCACTTATCTATATAGCTAGCTAGCTGAGTGAGTTAGTATGCACTTGGGATGGCTGAGTGCAGCACACTGGATGAGTGAGTATTCATTGTCCTGAATTAAGTACTACCTAGTAGCAGCAGTCTTGATAAGAGGATTCATGAGCAGCCATGCAAACCCATAATCACTTTTGAAGATCTACTTGCAGGCTATGAATACGTTTGCAGCACTTGCGGGCGCATTGCGAAAAGCGACGTACCACGTACGTACGTACGTACGTACGTACGTACGTACCTACGCATCCAGCACTGTGTCTCGGCACTTCGGTGCCGAGACAAAAAGTAGCCGAGGCAAGGTATGACAAATAAAGTACATTCTGGCTGTAAAGATTACCGTCCTTTGCCGTCCTCCCCCCACTTTCTAGTGACACAGCACCACCTTGCAAGGACATCGCCAGAAGTGGTGTAAGAAGCTGAAAGCCCCATGAGTACTATAGTCGTCAATACGAGTTCAAGAGTTGTACTTACGAACAATTAAAGATCAGATTAGGAGCTCCAACTATAGCCAAAGGGGCTAGTGGCAATTGACTGTGAAATGCACCCAGAAGTAACTGAATCACCCTAATAGGACTCCCAAACACCCATAGCAATGCCAACGCAAGCAAAGAGAATGCCATGGATGCACATGCCAACACACTAACCAATTAGTACCCCACAAAAACATGGTCTGAGAGCCATCAGAAGTAAATTGGTCCAATGCCAAAGTGCTGCCAGAAGTAACTGAGTGGTTAGTTGGGTAATTAGTTGGGTAATTATCAATCAAAACAGTTAAGATTTGAGGTTTAGCCACAAAGCCAGCAATCCCTAGTTCAAAGGAACTAAACATACCATACTCAAAGGAACTCTATGAATGCAAAGATCAAAACATCCCACAGTAAACTTAGCCTCGTTCCCAGACTCTCTCTTTGAGGAGAGAGCCTGGGACCAAGTAACATTTAGACACCACTTTGCATTATCCGCCTGAGACCGTTAACTAGATTGCCCAAGTGCACTAAAGCCAGTAATGCACTGCAAACTGGTACAGCTGATTTATGTAGCTTTGCAAGCACAGCACACCGGTCTTCACCACAAAACCACAGTAGTGGGCACAAAATTTAATTAGCTGAGTAGTTTTTATGGCTGTAGTACTAGTATAGCTTGATGTGTACCTTGTGCTACTATACAGTTAAATGAATTTGTGTGCACTACTGTGGCTTTGTGGTGAAGACCAGCATGCTGCTGCACTTGCAAAGCTACACAAAATCAGCTACATAAAATCAGGGGTAACTAAACTACTTAGTGCAACTCACTGACCGAGACAGCCTTTGATCTTTGAAAAGTGTGCATTATCTAGATAATGCACACTAAAGTGTGCATTAAGCGATTTAATGCTCCGTCATGTGATCGATTCTTTGGCGTCTGATTCGTTGAGGATCACGTGAGTAGCACCAAGGATACAGTAAACGTGCAATGATATACCTCACTGGTCAAGAAATGAAGAAAGTTATGTAGGGGGGATTGCATACTTCACTGTTTTGTGCGATCATCCCTCTTGTTTCCATACTTTTTGCCGTTCTGGTATCCCTACATCCTGCTACATTTTAATGTTTTTTATTACTTGTTCGAGGGGCAACCGCACTCCTGGTAGCCGTTGCAACGCCGCGGTTGCCTCGCCGTAGCGAAGCTAATTATTGCAATTCGTTCCAATTAACACACATGCCACGTGGCTCAGTCGATCGCGAGCAATGGCGACCAAAAGGAAGACAAAACAGCACTCACAACTTAGCCAGCACGGTGAGTTTTGGCATGTAAGCGTCAGTGAACGACAGCGATCACGGCTGTGTGGTCAGAATCTTCGTGTGCCTTTCCTAAGAACGATACTGCCACAGCGCTCGAGCAATGGCGTCCACGGCGAGACAAAAGCGCTCATATCTCCACCACCAAGGTGAGTTTCAGCTCCAAAATTGTACGGTTGGGACAGTGCATGATAGCGATCATGAAGGTGTAGTCAGAATCTTCGTAGGCCATTCCTATCACTCGAACGAGTTATTTATATTACATTACGCGGCACTTTATTTCCTATACCAGGAGTGTAATATGTACATTTTTTTAGCAGCAGACGCATGTTTGAGCTGAAGTTTGCTGCAGAACCAGAAGTCAGTGACTTCACAGGCACCTGGGCAGTAGGTGTCCTTGCCTTAGTATATGGACAATATTACACTTCCAGCATTGGCTGAAGAATCAGGCTCGGGCATCTCAAGTCAACTCTTCCCTGGATGGATGACAAAGCCAGTTCTCCCTGTCTAGTCTAAAGACCATAGGCAGTTTATAGTAGGAACATTCATATGGTGTTAAAACCATACTTGAGAGTTGAGGTAGCAACGTCATGCGTACAGGGACTTACCTCAGTCTTATTAAGAGTGACAACACAACGCATTATCGCATCTTCCCCGCTGTGTTTCTAATTCAGCAATCTTGAGTAATAATTACGTACGTATCGTTGCTAAGTAATCGTTTATGTGTGCCAATTGAAGCCATAGTTTTTGAGTGGGTAGCTGCAGCCGCCTGGTGTGAGAATTCGAAGTTGTGAAAAAGCGATAGGCTGGAGCACTGCTCAGCTGCTGTTTCATGTGTAAACCATCTTGAGGCGTCGTAGAGCTAGCCCGTCTGAAGAAGAAGAAAGAAAAACAATTTGCCCATTTTGCGAGTACCTGGTGTGATACTTTCGCGACGGTTTTTCGCGATGTGAGGAGTTTTGTTGGTCATGAAAACACTCGAAGATGAACAGAATGCGGTTATAGAGGCTTATAAGTGTACCGTTTTTGAGATTTGGTTTGTATTGGCATGTATTGTGTGTACATCACATCGCTACATTCTACCGACTCTATGATACTGATTCTGGAATGGCTGCTGTGAAAACCCAGACTGGACTGAAATAGCAATCATTTATATTAGAGCTCCTCACGTGACCCTCAACAAATCAGACGCCTCAGAATGAATCACATGACGGAGCATTAAATCACTTAGTGTGCATTATGTAGATGATGCACACTTTTCAAAGATCAACGGCTCTTTCGAGTCGGTGAGTTGCACTAAGTAACTAGTGTAGATACCAGTTTGCAGTGCATTACGGGTTTTAGTGCACTAGATACCGGTCTCGGGCAAATAGTGCACTCGACTTCGACTCGTGCATTATCTCACCCTCGACGGTTACAGTGTTCTCGTTAAAGCGCGGAACCGTGGCAGCCAGCCGCGTTTAGTACTCCTGTGCGGCCGTCCATTATTCAGGCACATGCCTGGAACAATCTTTACTCGAGGCGCCATGTGTTCACTATTGAGATGGCTAAGCAAAGGCATCGCTCGGAGTCTTCGAGCTCTGTAACACGAAGCAAGCACATGATCGGCTATAACGCGTCTTGGAAGATGGATTATCAGTGGTACATTACAGTGTATGACTGTTCTGCATCTACCGTTGTCGGTCTGTTGTACTCCGTTTGCAAGCAACACGGCACAAAGCAGAGAAACAGTGCAGGGACATGCACCTTGTTTCCCCCCCCCCCCCCCCCCCCCCCCCCCCCCCCTATGTAAAAATGTATTTGCACTTAGCATTTATGTTAAGCAGAGCAGGGGGCAAGTCTCACAGACTATGTAGTACTCAATGCTCTTTGTAGTACAGATTACTTGCACTTGCCAGCTCTCTGACTTCGTTAGCACCGTGAAACGCCAACAAATGCCTGGTTGCCTCATTCAAGTCATCTTTGAAATCAGGGTCATTGCAGACTTGGACCCACGTGGCAACCTCGCTAAACTTTGTGGGTTCAAAATACTGTGCAACCCAACCAAATCGAGACTAAACTGCGTCTGACTTCCCTGCACAAGGCAAGGCTACCTCACGACCCAACTGTGCAATTATTCGAGGGGCAACAGCACTCCTGGTAGCCGCAGTTAAACGGTAGCACAAGCTAAGTGTGACAGTTCGTTCCAATTATCACACATCATGTGAGTACTATGAAGTATATACCATTCATAAAGTAGCCGCGTTTCAACCTGGCGTAGCGCTTAGCGTAAGTATTGCAATAAGTTCCAATTAACGCACATGCCACGTGGCAACCACGCTCAGTCGATCGCGAACAATGGTGACCAAAAGGAAGACAAGACATTATTACAGCACTCACAACTTAGCCAGCACGGTGAGTTTGGCATGTAAGCGTCAGTGAACGACAGCGATCACGGCCGTGTGGTGAAAATCTTTGTGTGCCTTTCCTAAGAACGGTACTGCCACCGGAAGTCGATGGAGCGCTCGAGCAATCGCGGCCAACGGCGAGACAAAAGCGCTCATATCTCCACCACCAAGGTGAGTTTCAGCACCAACTTTTATCATTCAGGTCAGTGCATGATAGTGATCACGGCGGTGTAGTCAGAATCTCTGTAGGCCAAGCCTAAGTACTCAAACATTATTTATATTAATTAATTACGAGGGGCAACCGCACTCCTGGTAGCCGCGGTTAAACGGTAGCACAAGCTACGTGTGACAGTTCGTTCCAATTGTCACACATCACCTGAGTACCATGATAGCTGTATATAGGGAAGATCTGAAATTATTTAGAGTGCTCTCGAGTACCATTCATAAAGTAGCCGCGTTGCAACCCCGGTTGCGACTTGCAAACGCAATACGTTCCAATTAACGCACTTGCCACGTGGCACCCACGCTTAGTCGATCGCGAGCAATGGCGACCGAAAGGAAGACAAGACATTATTACAGCACTCACAACTTCGCCAGCACGGTGAGTTTTGGCATGCAAGCGTCAGTGAACGGCAGCGATTACGGCCATGTGGTCAGAATCTTCGTGTGCCTTGCCTAAGAACGGTACTGCCACCGGAAATCAAAGAGAGCGCTCGAGCAATGGCGGCCACGGCGAGACAAAAGCGCTCATATCTCCACCACCAAGGTGAGTTTCAGCACCAACTTTTTACATTCAGGTCAGTACATGATAGCGATCACGGCGGTGTAGTCAGAATCTCTGTAGGCCAATCCTAAGTACTCAAACATTATATTAATTACACTCCTGGTAGGGGAAAAATTGTGCCGCGTAATATAATATAATATAATCGAGGGGCAACCGCACTCCTGGTAGCCGCGGTTAAACGGTAGCACAAGCTAAGTGTGACAGTTCGTTCCACTTATCACACATCACCATGATAGCTATATACAGGGAAGATCACAAATTATTTAGAGTGCTCTCAAGTACCATTCATAAAGTAGCCGCGTTGCAACCTGCCGTAGCGCAAGCTAAGTATTGCAATACGTTCTAATTAACGCACATGCCACGTGGCAACCACGCTCAAGTCGAACGCGAGCAATGGCGACCAAAAGTAAGACAAGACATTATTACAGCACTCACAACTTAGCCAGCACGGTGAGTTTCGCTATATAAGCGTCAGTGAACGACAGCGATCACGGCCGTGTGGTCAGAATCTTCGTGTGCCTTTCCTAAGAACGGTACTGCCACCGGAAGTCGAGAGAGCGCTCGAGCAATGGCGGCCAACGGCGAGACAAAAGCGCTCATATCTCCACCACCAAGGTGAGTTTCAGCACCAACTTTCATCATTCAGGTCAGTGCATGATAGCGATCACGGTGGTGTAGTCAGAATCTCTGTAGGCCAATCCTAAGTACTCAAACATTATTTATATTATGTTATATTATATTATACGAGGGGCGACCGCACTCCTGGTAGCACAAGCTAAGTGTGACAGTTCGTTCCAATTATCACACATCACGTGAGTACCATGATAGTTATATATAGGGAAGATCAGAAATTATTTAGAGTGCTCTCAAGTACCATTCATAGCCGCCGTTGCAACCCCTGTTGCGACTCGCCGCAGCGTAAGATAAGTATTGCAATTCGTTCCAATTAACGCACATGCCACGTGGCAACTACGCTCAGTCAATCCCCAGCAATGGCGGCCAAAAGGAAGACAAGACATTATTACAGCACTCACAACTTAGCCAGCACGGTGAGTTTCGGCATGTATGCGTCAGTGAACGACAGCGATCACGGCCGTGTGGTCAGAATGTTCGTGTGCCTTTCCTAAGAACGGTACAGCCACCGGAAGTCGATGGAGCGCGCGCTCGGCGGCCAACGGCGAGACAAAAGCGCTCATATCTCCACCACCAAGGTGAGTTTCAGCACCAAAATTGTACGGTGAGGACAGTGCATGATAGCGATCACGACGGTGTAGTCAGAATCTTTGCATGCCATTCGTAAGTAGTCAAACGTTAATTATTTAGATTATTTATTTACGCGGCACAATTTTTCCCCTACCAGGAGTGTAATTATGTTATATTACGAGGGGCAACCGCACTCCTGGTAGCCACGGTTAAACGGTAGCACAAGCTAAGTGTGACAGTTCGATCCAATTATCACACATCACGTGAGTACCATGATAGCTAGCTATATACAGGGCTAGGGCCTAGGGAAGATCAGAAATTATTTATAGTGCTCTCAAGTACCATTCATAAAGTATATAGTCGCGTGCAACCTTCCGTAGCGCAAGCTAAGTACGTTCCAATTAACGCACATGCCACGTGGCAACCACGTCGCGAGCAATGGCGACCAAAAGGAAGACAAGACATTATTACAGCACTCACAAGTTAGCCAGCACGGTGAGTTTCGGCATGTAAGCGTCAGTGAACGCCAGCGATCATGGCCGTGTGGTCAGAATCTTCGTGTGCCTTTCCTAAGAACGGTACTGCCACCGGAAGTCGAAGAGAGCGCTCGAGCAATGGCGGCCAACAGCGAGAGAAAAGCGCTCATATCTCCAGCACCAAGGTGAGTTTCAGAACCAAAATTGTACGGTGAGGACAGTGCATGATAGCGATCACGACAGTGTAGTCAGAATCTTTGCAGGCCATTCCTAAGTAGTCAAACGTTAATTATTTACATTAGGTTAGATTATTTACGCGGCACAATTTTTCCTATACCAGGAGTGTAATATTATATTATTTACGCGGCACAATTTTTCCTATACCAGGAGTGTAATAATTAATTAATCTAAATAACTCGTTCGACTGATAGGAACAGCGTACGAAGATTCTGACTACACCTTCATGATCGCTATCATCCACTGTCCCAACCGTACAATTTTGGTGCTGAAACTCACCTTGGTGGTGGAGATACAAGCGCTTTTGTTGTGCCGTCGGCCGCCATTGCTCGATCGCTCTCTTCGACGTTGGTTGCCAGTGCAGTCTTACGAAGGCCCCACAAAGATTCTGACCACACAGCCGTGATCGCTGTCGTCCACTGACGCTTACATGCCGAAACTCACCGTGCTGGCTAAGTTGTGAGCACTGTAATAATGTCTTTCGGTCGCCCTTGCGCTACGGCGAGTCGCGACGCGGCTTATTCGGTACTTGAGAGCACTCTAAATAATTATATATATATAGCTATCATGGTACTCTTGTGATGTGTGATAATTGGAACGAACTGTCACACTTAGCTTGTGCTACCGTTTAACCGTGGCTACCAGGAGTGCGGTTGCCCCTCGTTAATTATATTATTTATTTACGCGGCACAATTTTTCCCCTACCAGGAGTGTAATATTACGCGGCACAATTTTTCCCCTACCAGGAGTGTAATTTCTCTACATGTGGAAACACTAATCAGTCAGTTTACCATGGTGTTCTGCAACATGGTACTGTGTGAAATACTACCCACAGGAATGCGCTGTTCTATTCATGAAACAGATGACTACAGATGTCATGAATGACTACCAGGTCGATTCACCCACATGGTCATGGTTGCCTTGGCATTGTGGTCAACTCTATAATTATGATGCTGTAGGGATGGCAGAATTAAGCTAGCGCCCAAGTCTGCTGCCCTTAGGCTCGCTGCCTCCGTGGATAATACAGGGCAGACAACTGGATTGGTAACGTGCATTTATACAATTGAATGCAGGTTTTGCCGGAAGTGACATCACACCAGTACACAAGTACATAATTCATAGATACATGCTGTGTTTTACAGTTCAGGTAAGCATTCATCGAAGGCTTAGGAGTAAAACTCCCAACTTCGACCATACACTGGTTCAAGGCCGATCTATCAGAGCAGTCCTTGCGTGGGTGGTGCCACAGGTAAAACACTCAAGCAATACATTAACTCTTTACCAACCAATGACTGCAAAAGCCGTCATGAGCTCCCATAAGCCATAAGAATTTATATGGGGGCTTCAATACAGGGCTTTTGCTTCGTTAAGCTGTTTCTTATGGTTGGTAAAGAGTTAAAAGGGACCAAACCAAGCTACAAGTCCTTCAGTGCCAAGAGTCCGTTTATCGCCCTTTGACAACACCACGGTGCACAACAAAAGGCTTCATAGTGCCCACTCCATTGTTATCCCCTGAGCACTTCAGTGTGGGGCTACCAGCAAAGTGGCCACACGAAAACTAGCTTTGTTCCCAGGCTCTCTCCTCAAAAACGGGGGAGGAGGGAGCCTGGTAACATTTGCATGAAAAGCTGTCGATTTCTGGTGCCTGGATCTGGCAGATCCAATCAGATCGCAGAACAAAACCACGTGAACACATGAATATTTTGTAGGCGTTTAGGAGTTTAGACTCAGAACTGAACGCTCCGGGACAGAGTACCACTCAATGGTTGGCGAAAGGCAGTTGACAGGGTGTGCGAGAGGGCCAATGGTCTAATCTCACTGTTCACCGCAGTTTGTTTGCTTGCCAGATCAGCTTGTTCATCGCTTGGCGCCGCTTACAGGATCGATGGTTCACAAGGTGAACTCGCCTGGTCAGCTGTAGAAGCGTCTCGGACTTCTGTGAAGCTGGGGATGCCTAGAAAACGAAGAGCGATAGTCTCAATAGTGCAAAGAGCGATAGTCTCAATAGCGCGTGACTGATTTGTAACTCACACAACATTTACCACAAAAGTAGGAGTGTCCTTCATTTTATCACATGGATGATGACGCGCTGGAAGTCGACAGCTTTTCTTGCGAATGTTACCAGGCTCTCTCCACCCCCCGGTTTTGAGGAGAGAGAACCGAAACCTGCATTCAATCAAAGGCTGGGCTGACACACCATACATTAAGGATAGGGTGGTGCATACGTTTCCAATCCATTTCCCCAAGCTTCGCTCTATTGTCCATGCTGCCACAAAAGCACCAAGAACTGAGGCATCACTGGGAACTCACAACTTCTGGCTATCAGTATATCAGCTAGTCCAACAGTTTCTGAGGAACATGTCACCACTTCAAAGCATACCCAACCAGCATCAGGCTAGTTATAGCCTTTGCTGAGAAATGACATGAGTACACACAATCTGCACTCCTAGCTAGTCATAGTACACAGTCTTGCACACAACCAATATATACACACACACAGAACATAATGATAAAAGTCATTTGACTAGGTAACCACATACTAACACACCAGGGAAGGAAACAGCAAACAGGGAGAGCAGTCCTCACATTCAGTCAATGGTTTCCAGCCCTCAATATACATCATTCTACTCAGAGAGCCTACACTACTTGTTACTCCAACCCTCCGATCGCTTGCACCCCAAACATAGAGAGGGCATACACATAACCCCACAAGATACAGTTTGAACACACCCAGGAACCAGGGGAGTGAGGCAGATACGTAGTACACAAACAAAAGTGAGACACAAACAAAAGTGAGACTGGGAGCTCATATACAATACAGCTGGCCACACTTCATTTCTTATCTGTGACAGATAGAGTTACCACATCAAAGGCTGACAAGCAATGTGGTTGGCAGATTCCTACTGGTACCCAATAGGGAACAACAGCTTCCCAGAGAAGCTGTTACGTTCATTCATACATGGGTGTGTGTATGCCAAGGTATGCAAGATGTGTATACTCAGTTCCATTCCATTACAAACACAAAGGAATCCCTCACATCAATTAGTTAACACTCAATCGTCAATGAAAAATGAGAACTCACCCAAAGTCATCGTCCACAGACTTGAAGAAGAACTTGTTGTACGGTCGGTTTAACTGACCCTTAAAGTCAGCAAGGGTCACTTTACCGGGGCTCTGCCCAATCTTCATGAGGTAGGGGGTCTCTTCCTCATCGATATAATAAATCACTTTGGTTTCCTCCATGCCGGTACTTGTCTCTTCAAGATACTGGTGGTCGCTCAAGCAGACGCGCTAACTATGCGTCGTCTGTCCAACGCAATGGGCACACTAGCGACACTCCTGCTGTTCCTCACACTGTACATAAGAGTACGGTCGCACAAAGGTGGTGGGTGAGAGGCGGCCGCGGAGAGGATTCCAAACAGCCTTCTTATAATCAAGTGGCTTCTTCTCACGGATGAACTCTCAAACTCAACATCTAAAGGACGCAGCTCCTCAACCTGCTGACACAGTGATGACTATGCAGTCGAGTCCGATCGCGTATCGATCACAGCCTAGCCTATAGCCTGGTACATGGTAATGTTGCCAACTATAGTATAGTAGGCCACGGCCACATGCTCGGATCCGGCCGGCCGGATCCATCCGGCCGGCCGGATCCGTTCGTGATCCCAAGTCTTAGTCTCGGGAGTAGGAACCAGACCGGCCGAGATAACAAGAACAGGGCACAGTATAGTAGGAAGGCAACGTTCATGCATCTTGATGAACTCTTTCAGCGGTGGTGGCTTCAATGGTAAACAATGCAATGTGGAAAGCCTACCATGTATACCAGATGCGGAGTCACGAAATTTATTAATTTGATGTTCAGATACATGTAAAACTCCCAGCAGTTTTGCATTCATCAGCCAGCTCATTCTTCATGACTTCATTCCACAGACGGCCAACAGGGAAGATGTTGGATCAGATCATGAAGAAATTTTTGTTCGGTAACATTTCAGTAGTTTCACACTGAGATCTTTAAGTGTGTGTGTGTGTGCACATACGTACGTGTGTGCAAGAGCGCATAAGTAGGTCGTGACCTACCGTTATGTGCTCTTGGTGTGTGACAAGAAGTCCCCAGAATTTCCAAATATGGGCTGTTTGAGATACATGGGATTCCAACGCAGCAGTATATCCAGTGGTCCTGCTACTGTAGCGGAAGTGCATTATATGGATTTGCAAGTCTGCACGTTGAGACTGATTACACTCCTGGTAAGGGAAAAATTGTGCCGCGTAAATTAAACTTCTAGTAGGGGGGAAAGTGTGTGGTGTAAATAATCGTTTGACTACTTAGCAATGGCCTGCAAAGATTTCGACAAACCGTCGTGATTGCTATCATTGGTCCTGAAACTCACCTTGGTGGTGGAGATACAGGCACTTTTGTGCCATCGGCCGCCATTGCTCGCCATTGCTCGATCGCTCTTTTCGAAGTTTGTTCCCAGTACAGCTCTTACGAAGGCCCAACAAAGTTTCTGACCACACAGGTGTGATCGCTGTCGTTCCCTGACGCTCACATGCCAAAATTCACCGTGCTGGCGAAGTTGTGAGCACTGCAATAAGTTCTTGTCTTCACTTTGAATGCCATTGCTGACTCGACATTGACCGAGCATGGTCCAACTTGCTGGTCGCACAAGCTAGCGAGTTGCAACCGGTTGCAACGCAGCTACCAGGAGTGTGGTTGCCCCTCGATCGTAATTTCTAATAAATAACGTTTGACTACTTAGGAATGCCCGGCTAAGATTCTGACTACGCCGTCGTGATCGCTATCATGCATGTACAATTTTGTTTGGTGGTGGAGATACAAGCGCTTATGTTGTGACATTGGCCGCCATTGCTTGATTGCTCTTTTCGAAGTTCGTTGCCAGTACTGCTCTTACGAAGGCCCGACAGGGGTTTCTGACCACACAGGTATGATCACTGTCGTTCACTAACACTCGCATGCCAAACTCACCATGCTGGCGAAGTTGTGAGCGCTGTAATAAGTTCTTGTCTTCCCTTTGGACGCCATTGCCGACTTGATCGACCGAGCGTGGTCTTCATGTGACATGATCGCTAATTTGCAATGTGTAGCTTGCGCAACCAGTGAGTTGCAACCAGTTGCAACATGGCTACCAGGTGTGCGGTTGCCCCTTGATTGAATGTAGCAATAATTCTGTTTTATTGGCGCCTTCTTCTACTCGCCGTAACTGCTAAACCATTTACTACACAGTTTGTGCTGAGCGGTACACAAACCATTTTTCTCTGATACAGTGAAGATTCATGGGCAGTGAATTAACGCTATATGGCTATGTCTACAGTCAGTACGAAATGTCTAGGTACACAGGGGGTACCAAACTAAGTTGCACAAGCCAGGGAAGTCACTGCTTTCAATGGTACCGAATCGGCTAAGCAATAGTAACAGTACCTTCAGTCATGATGACATAATTATTCATTGTAATTTACTTCCAAAATCCTGCTCATCATACATCCAGTGAAGGTTGGAAACATCTACTACACTTTTAGAAACCTTGCAATGGTCAAAATAGAAGCTGCAATTTCAAACTGGGTGCTCTCTCTCTCCAGGTAAGTCTCTTGTGTAAACACTATGCATGAGGATGTTGCAGATTTAATAACAATGCATACTGTCTTTGTGTGAGCCAACTACAGCAGTTTTCGTACATATTCTGGGGGAACAGTGTGGAGCATGCTGCCTATGGACACAACAGAAGTATACATGTGTAGCTAGCATTCAGGAAGTACAACGTCTTTGGCTTCTGGAGTATGATCAGCCTGGTTCTTTAGACTATGTTGCCAATGATGTGTTGAAGATCTGTGTTAGAAAGCACTTGGAGAGGCATCCTACATCCCTGCGTGGAAACGAAAGGCAAGTTGAGATGGAATTGTGTAGTTTGGATTGAAGGTGTAAAAGGGACTCAGAGTGAAAGGGGCTGAATTATACGATTGTTATACGCTGCTGTATAATGTATGGACGGACATCACCTCAAGCGTAACAAGCAATTGATACGTAAATCACCAAATCCTCAACAGGTTTCACGAATGAGACATTAATCACAAGCAGCTAATAGAACCTGTTGGTTTATAGTTGATTGGTAGCCAATCCAGGCTCATCTATCTCACAAAATCAGTATTGGCCACAATGCTGGGCCCGCAGTTGCTACACTCAGTGAGGCATGGTGGCTCCACCCACAACCTCGTGGGTGGAAAGATCAACAGTTCAACCACACAAACGCTCCATAACAATAATTTTGCTGACTCAAATGAATGTGAATGGGCAATTAACAATGCTGTCATCAGTGTGGCTTCTGACATTATAATATCAAAGGCCAATCTCGGGGTAAGTGTCTAAGTGACAGGGAACTCAGATGAATATACATTACTGATTGCTATGTCATTCGCATCTGCCATCAGTGCAGGGGCAGATACGGAATTGGTGAATGGAGTGGAACCAATATAACACTACAATGACACGCTGCCGGAGCCAGTGCACAGAGGCGTGTAGTGATGATCAGTCCCCGCATAGCACTGGAAGAAAAAAAAAATTGCCTTCATTTTTCAGTTATCAGGATGGGCTCTCGTGGCACCTTCGTGCTTTGCACTGCAAGTTCCAGATGTACAAAGATTGCAGGTACACGGGTCGCCATGTGCTTCTTCCTTGCTCAAATAAGTGCCACGTGCTAGCTAGGATATGCATAATTATATTATGGTGGGTGTGGTCGACTCAGCGCTCACTCATTGTACTTGCAAACTAATTTTGTGGCTAGCTACGTAGCTACATAGCTGCTGGTATGAGTGAGTTCAGCAGTGAAGACTGCCGATTTCCACAGGTAAGTTATATTCAAGAGTAGACACCTACTGTAGAGTAGTCAGAAATATTTAGCTGTGTGTATGTGTGTCAGTTCAAGCCTCGCTCGCTCATGCTCGCCGGGGGGGGGGATGTGCCCTGTTTTCCCCCCTGGATCCACCCCTGCGGTGAATTACATAATTGTACTGACAGGTGGTTGTTGGCCAAGAGCTGTGATTATTGAAAGCTTGAGTGGGTGTAGTTAGGTCTCTTTGAATATTGTACATGACCTCCAGAGAAAAATAGTTCGTTGGGCAGTGGTTAAGGCCGCAGAATGGTTTCTGGTCATGGCCTTCCAGCTCGATGTCTCCGGCTGCTCCACGACTAGCCTCGTACCCAGGGCTTCAATCGCGGGGGGAAGGCCTGGTATACACTGTTTGCGCATGCGCTTAATTTCCCCCAAAATCTTGGAAAATAGGATATCTCGGTATTCTTCCGTGAAACGATGATGTCGAATGACGTCTACGTTTACATTCCTATAGAAGAACCGCAACGAACGACGAGTAGCAATCGTGGCAAAAGTTCCGGTGGTAGTAGTTTCTCTGAGGCTCTTTTCTATGCTTTGCGAAGGCTGAAAATGACACGGATGACTGTGAAAGAAGAGCAGCGCTCCTCCATGAGAGCTGTGTACGAAGGCAGCGCGTGTGGCTAGCTACCTACTGGCTATGGCAAGAGCCTGTGCTACCAAGCGCTCCCTTTCCTCATGGACTAGCTACAAGAAGGGACTTGTAGACAGTGGAAAGAGCTGTGGTGTGCTTGTTGTGAGCCCTTTGATCGCTCTCATGCACGCGTCATCGGTTAAGCCCAACCAATTCGCAAACGTCACAATTAAAATTGACGTAATATTCATATTTAAATTAAACGCATGCGCAAACAGTGTATACCAGGCCTTCCCCCCGCGATTGAAGGCCTGGGTACGAGGCTACTCCACGACAAACCTGTTGCAGGTACCAAATGCAGCCATCTCCCCTAGCCTTGCTGAGAGATTGCTTGCCTGAAAAAGCAGTGTGTTGGTCCAACAGCAAACAAGACTCTTCTACCATCACAATAGACCTAGGTGTTGAACCCAACAGCACTTCCAAGTCACCATGTGATAACTGACAGCACTGTGCATGCATGCCTTTGAACGTTTAAGTGGCACCTATTTTACATGTGGGCGGTACGTGACCAGAAAGTACTATGGCCTAAGGTTCTAGTGAAATACAACAATACAGTATCGTTCAGAATGTCCAAGCCAACAAACCCTTTGACATACGTACAGTCTTGTAACAAACCTTTGCAATTCCAAACATGGTTTGTCATGTGAGCTACAGATCTATAGATGTACATAATGCTGTGCACCAGCATTCAGTGCGTACAATCCATGTGGCTGTTGGATATTTAAGGCAGCCTCATGCATATGTGTTCATTGTCAGTCTAGGAGTGCACAGGTACACGTTGTCATACAATCCCCCCCCCCCCCCCCCCCCCCCCCCCCCCCCATCATCCCACAAGTGTGGTGCTGTGTTGTTGCCCTCTCAGCAGCTTGCTCAGATGCATGCATTAACAGTGCTTGAGCTGAACTTTGGCGTTATTCTTTTATTGCGCTGGTTTAAATTTGGGGGTTGAAAGATACTACAGAAACCAAACAGCAGAGCAGTGACGTTAGAAGCCAGTTGGTATGTAGTCGATCACCTTGATCGTGACCTTCACCTTCATCATGGCCGTCACCTTGATCATGACCTTCACGCTGATTGTCGCGTTGATTGTTGATGTTGTGGTGGACCTTAGACTCCATAACTATGAACACAATTCTCGTGCTGTGCCTTGCTGTAATTCATTGTCTGTACCGATATGCTGCATAGAAACATGTCTACACTGTAAGTTGAAATTTACCATGTAGAGCCTTTCTTAGCCTCATTCCTGGGAACCTTTCTATATTCTCTAAATTGTATCACCACTTAAAGTGGCCACTCCAGTTGGCAAAGCCATGTGGGTGTAAGTCAACTTCAACACATCACATCATTTTTGGACCCATCCAGCCTTTAGTACACTGTGTAGTCTTAATTATGTGTGTAAAGCTTTTGACCTATGAGATATGTATACACCACCCCAGGCTAGAACCGCTTCCCCGCTTTGATTTGTCTCTTCCCCATCACAAATACACGTACACACATACTCCTCAGGCGACATGACCCAGGAGCACTAGCATGACTTAGAGAAGTAAACTGCTATGAGAGGAATGTACACACTACAGTTGCTGAGTTGCTGAAAGTAAGACACTTTACTTGCTAACTTGTAGAGGGAAGCAACGGATATACTGGTTTGTCTTCTCATGCAGGAATCTGAATCCATCATCGACGAAGTGAAAGAATTGGTCTTTTGTACCATATCTGTATGTGTGTGTGTGTGTGTTTGTGTGTGAGTGAGATAGAGGAATTTGAGCACCCCTCCCACCACACACATACACCTTCGAAACGGACAGGTCAGATATCGAAGCTAAGGACTTGCTACCGGTTTGGAGCAAAGAGTTGTTGGATGTTGCCATCCTAGGATAATTATATTCCAACTCCCAAAATGTCAACTTCCCAAAATGCCAACTCCTAAAAATAATCTCATAAATATGGAGCTTCATAACTCCAAAATGTGTTCGTGTTGTGACTCTAGCAGAATCGACAAGAGTAAATGCAGCAACGCCATTCAGTTCCCTTTCTCCTTGAAAGATACCACTGTAACCAGTGCTTGTCCTCCTTTCTGTGTCTTGATATAATATTCATATTCCATGTTCACATTCATTGTGAATTGATGCAAAAGTACTGTTGACATTTTGGGAGTTGACATTATGGGAGATGGCATTATGGGAGTTGACATTCCGAGACTACATGAACAAAAGTTGCCAAAATTGGCATCTTTTTTCCCCACGGATAGTTACGGCGGTCATCGTATGAATGTTATGGCCCTCGCGTTGACTCAAGTGGCAGCAACTCTTTTCGCCACGATGTAGGGAGACCACACAGCTTTGTAAGCTTGATATAGCCACGAACAGTACTCTCGATCGATCTGTTATGTGAACATGAGTGTCATAAAAACATCGCTCTTGCACTCATGTGAAAACGTTTTGTGGGGGTGTATACTCATGTTCGAATATAAGCCCTCTGCCCACTTTAGGCTTGGTGTAGTGTACGAAATAAGGGGGCGCATTATAAGGCGTGGTTCACCAACATGTATACGTACATGTTCACTTTTGTTCAACTCTAGCTCATCTCAGCTAAGTAGGATAAAAAATCACCGAATTTCTGGAAAAGGACTTCAGCTGACCCTCCCCCAAAAATTCAGTGCTAGATGAAACCCTGCTAATTGATCAGTTTCACCAATTTCTCTGTGCAGGAGGTGGAAGTGCTGAATTGCTCATCAACCGAGAATATAAAAGATTGTAATGAATTGGATCCAGCTAGTGAGTGTACACTAACTGTTGGGATGGGCTTTAGCAGTATCTCAATTTGTTCTGTAATAATCATATCACTACCTTACTTGGGAATCAAATAGCATGATAATCCAAACAAGATACCATGTATTGTATTTATTTATGCTAATAAAACGGTACATCTAATCTAGTGGTAGATTCCTGGAATTTCCACTAATCCAATTAAGCTAGCTCAGGACACTAATTTGATACCAATACCAGGAAATGTTTACAAAATACACTATTGTCTGAATGCACTGCCTGGCAGGGTAGTTGATGCCTATTTCCAGGAATACAATCACAAATTGTGGCATGTGGCTGATGATGCCCATTTCTTGGAATTACTATAGCCCAGTCACCCAAATGCCACTGAAATGCCACGAAATGCCACGAAATGCCACGAAATGCCACGAAATGCCACGAAATGCCACGAAATGCCACCGAAATGCAACCAAAATGCAACCGAAATGCAGCGTGTGGCATGGCAGTGAGTGTCCATTTCCTGGAATAGTGTAGTCACAACTGTCACAAACGTCGAATGCCAGCACGTGGCAGTGGCAGTTGATGTCCATGTTCCTGGAATAACAGTCACAAACAATCCAAATGCAGCGCGTTGCAATGATGGCATGGCAGTAGACACCCAATTCCTGGAATAGTGCAGCTACAACAGTCACAAACGCTTGAAATGCAGTATGTGAGATGGCAGTTCGATGCCCATTTCCTGGAATAACAAACGATTCCTCTCCAAACGCAGCGCGACAAAAAACACTATTACAACGGTCCATCCAATCCAGCAATGCAAATTCATTTCCTGGAATTTCTATGATTCCAATCCTATGGTAGTGGATTTTTGATGTTTTTATACCGTTTTATTTGCATAAATATAGTTGTCTTGCTACTTCGGCAATCCACATCAGCTTGTTGGGGCGAGCCTGAGCGAGCCCCACATAGACGAGTTTACTGTAAATTTTCTATCAGAGCGGTAGCGTTCTCTATTTTAGGGATGGCCAAGAAATTTCGATTTTACCATACTGATGCACCAGCAGGATAACGGCCAAAGAAGCTACAACCCTCCAAACCAAGCATGCAGACAGAATGATACTGCCTAGCAGTTCACAAAAACACTCACAAACGTACCTTAGAGTAGGCAGGAGTCGATGAACATGTCGCTGAGAAAAGTTTCTTAGCTTTTTCAAGGGGTGGAATAATTCCGAATGTGACAGGCCATCACTAAATCCTTTTTATTTTTCGCAGAAAATTTTTTGCCACTAGTATATATCTATATATATCACTACCACTTTCACATTCACCAGGGTCTCAGAGGTCGATGTACTGAGGAAGCTGACAACCCTCAATGAACGAAAGGCCGCAGGACCCGACATGATATCGGCCAAGCTCCTACGAATGGTTGCCCCTACGATATCCTCTAGCCTCACCACCCTATTCAATGCTAGCTTGTTGAAAGATGCTTTCCAACTGAATGGAAAGAAGCGAATGTCACCCCGGTGCCAAAACTTGGAGATGGGCAACTGGTGAATGACTACCGCCCAGTCTCAGTGAATTCTGTAATTGCTAAGGTGTGTGAGTCCATTGTCCATCACCAGCTATATGGCTAACTGGAGGCCCTGAGAATGGGATTCTGAATGAGCATCAGGCTGGTTTTCGACCAAACAGGTCAACACAGGATGTCCTGTTAAGGGCAACTGATGATTGGAAGAAAGCCTTGGACGTTGGGCAAATGGTAGCTACGGTGATGATCGACCTCAACAATGCTTTTGATACCATCATGTATGCAACTACGACTTGCTGCTCAAAAATTGAAGCTGAAGGCTTATGGTATTAATTTTGTGGAACCGAATTGTTATGGTTTACGGACTGTCTGGCAGGGAGAAAGCAGAGAGTGGTGGTGGATGGTGTGTCCTCGGAGTGGACCAGGGTATATATCTATGGGTGTTCCCCAGGGATCCATCTTGGGTCCACTGCTTTTTGTGATATTTGTGAATGATTTGCCCGATGTTGTCGAGGAATGTACCACGAATCTGTATGCCGTGCTTAGTGGTAGAGTGGAGAGAGACCTAAGGAGGGTGGCAGACTGGATCAGCTCTAATGGGCTAAGAATGAATGTGGCAAAGACACAGCTGATGGTTCTTAGCAGGAGAGGAAGGTGTGATGAGGCTGACTCTGTTCAGGTGATGATGAACTGATTGTGTGAGGTATCTCGGTGTGGATATTGACAGGGATCTAACCTGGAAAGTCCATATTGAGAGAATGTACAGCCAGTGCATGGGCAAGATGGCAGTAATAAGAAGAGCTGGTTCATACCTGCCCTGTCACATCAGGAAGTTGCTATACCAGGCATTTGTACTCCTTCATTTGGACTATTGCTCAGTGGTTTGGAATGGTTGCGGAACCACCTTGACAAAGCGCATGGAGAGGATACAAAACTATGCTCTCAGAGCAATCCTACGTAAGCCACCTCTCACTAGTAGTGAATTGCTTCGGCATACCCTAGGTTGGACCACTCTAAAGACTAGACGTCACAATGCTCTGCTCTGCCAGGTTCATCGTTGCTATACCAACCAAGCACCTCCATGCCTCTGCTCAAAGTTTACAGCAAACTCAAACCTGAATTATGCCAGAACCAGAGGCTCAAATAAATTACTCCTGCCAAGACCCAGGACAAATTTTTACCACTCGAGCTTTGAGTTTCAAGGAGCCTTGCATTTTAACCAGTTACCAGAGAATATCAGAGGCCTCAAGGAACGTAAGCTATTTAAGACTGATATACATTTTGTATTTTTACACCCACATTTTGTATATAACAGCCTTAACTTTTTATCCAGGTGACTGGTTTTTTTGCTTGTTTGTAAATAATAGAATTCTGGAGCCTTAACTTTTGTATACGTATTATGTCATTGTATGCTAGTTTGGCTGTTTGGTTTTGTGTTCATGCTTGTCTGTAGTCTTGTTCAGTTTTTGTTGTTCTTGTTTTTTTATTAATTTTTTTTTCTTTTCCAGGACCTGTATGAAAAGCTACTAGATGCAGCATTCCTGTTGACAAAATAACATTTTATCTATCTGTAACATTAATTTTTGGATCACGCGTGTAAATTATATGTAAGGCTGCCTGGGTACACAATACCGTGCAACACGTGTTGGAGATGTACCATGTATGCATGCAGTCCTTCAGTATCTGGCGGATGTAGGCCAGCGGCATGCACAGGAGACTCCGAAACATAGGCGTGTGGTAAACCAGATAGTTGATAGCTATATAGCCTCCTACATGGCTTCCTGCATATAATGTGCTGTAGCTACTGAAGTAGTCTTGCTAAGCCTGTAGCAAAGGGAAGTGCTAATAAAGTTCTAATTGCCTTTATAAACATCTAGCTAATTGCCACCTTAACCCTTTAACCATGGAATTGAAGGGCTGACACAGCAAAAACAGTCCAACAGGACGGATACCGTTTCGGTCCGTTTAATCCGCGCTAACGGTACCAGGACGGCTACTCCGTCTTCCAAGCGGACGTTGCCGTCTAACTCCGTAATGGGAACCGCGTAGACGGACTTAACAAACGGCACCGTAGGGTACACCGTCGAAGTCCGTACTACAGACCGTCCAAGCCCGTGTGTGTACCGTCTGAGCAGTACGGACCCCGTCAGAAACACCGTGAGAGCCGTACACACGGACTCAGCCGGAGCACCGTGAGAGCCGCTAACACGGACCCCGTTATGCGATCGTATTAATTTAGGTTGCCCCACCTCCCCAGGATGTAAATTGACTTGGAAATTGAAATTCGAAGTACAACAATCAAAGCATACTGAAAGACAACAAAAATACAAAACAAGTGACAGCATAATATGCAGGCAGCTGGATGAACACTATTAGTATAGCTAGCTACAGTCAGACCTCGGTGATTTGTTCAACTGTCCAGTCTCTACAACTTTTGGTCCAGTGGTCACTGTAGAACTGTGCTGATGAATTGGCAGACAATTGCAGTTGTGCAGAGAACTTGCCCGAGTCTGAATGGAAGGAAGGAGATAGTAATAAATTGCATGAATAACCAATTCAGCAGCTGGGCCTGCATGGAATGATTCATAATATCATGCAAGTGATACAGAGCCTGAGGGTAGCTAGAGAGAAGGTACTTCATGCAGATTGTGCCCACGTACAGATTGATCAAGTGCTAGCGCTCGCACAGCAATTAAGATTGATGGTAGCTGCATGGCACTCATGTGAGTAGTAACGTAGCAACTATCTTACATTGTAAAATGAGGTCTCATCATGACAATCCCAAGTTCTGTTGCAGCAATCCTATAAACAGGGGAAAGATGAAGCTGAATAAAGCGCAATCATACATTCAAATTCAGATTCACGGAGACTTACCTCATTCAAAATGCTGTTCTTTCATGACAGAGGTACAGACATTCTCGAAGAGATAACTGCATGGGCCAATTATTATGGTATTAGTAATGCATCACGAAACAACTTGCACAAGAAATACCTTGTAGCCTGCTAGACGTCATTGCTTTTGCCACTTGCAGTAAATCTGAGAAGTTGCTGCTGAAAGAAGGGACATCCTGATGACTATTGGCTATAGCAATCGACCCAAAACCCAACACACAAGACAAAGACACTCACAGAGGCAATGGGCTACGAAAAAAAACCCCGACTCGAGACACAACTCACTTCAGCTAGCCACACTGGCGCCTGTTATGGCTGTAAAATTACAGGAATGAACTCACATACTGTCCAGTAGCGAGCTTGAGCCAACCGAAAACAAGTACCGGGAGTCCATTCCCCCTTTAGAGTCGAGACAGAAACAAGGACCCAGCCATACTTTTTCAAATTTAGTCCGCCAAAATGTCTGTGGTTAAGTAGATCATGCGCATGCGCGCAGGTATTACAGTAAAATGGCGAAGTGCACAGGTGAAAGGCGCCCTCTCCACAGAATGAGATACTCCAGTTCCGTGAAGTCTGGTGATTCTGAATACCAGTAAGAAATTTATACATTTTCACTAATCTAATGACTATGAAACTGGATAGCTATGTTTTAATGAACTGTATTTTTGTTCATAGAGAATGTAGCTAGTACGAGTGCTGGAGCTTGGAACTTCCACCGATTGGCCCTGCGAATGCGATCTCTCTTGATCAGTCTACAGAGCACACCTATTTCTAGTGTTAAAAGGTGAAAGGTAAGGGAGGTGATTCAGGGAGGTTGTATGTGTGTACACCCCTGACCGGCAACTTTGCCGGTGTGAGTCTTGTAGGCAGGGAAGTATGTGTGTGTGTCCCTGACCGGCGACTTTGCCCTGTGCGAGTCTTGTAGGCAGGGTAGTGTGTCCCTGACCGGCGACTTTGCCCTGTGCGAGTCTTGTAGGCAGGGTAGTATCGTGTCCCTGACCGGCGACTTTGCCCTGTGCGAGTCTTGTAGGCAGGGTAGTATGTGTGTGTCCCTGACCGGCGACTTTGCCCTGTGCGAGTCTTGTAGGCAGGGTAGTATGTGTGTGTCCCTGACCGGCGACTTTGCCCTGTGCGAGTCTTGTAGGCAGGGTAGTATGTGTGTGTCCCTGACCGGCGACTTTGCCCTGTGCGAGTCTTGTAGGCAGGGTAGTATGTGTGTGTCCCTGACCGGCGACTTTGCCCTGTGCGAGTCTTGTAGGCAGGGTAGTATGTGTGTGTCCCTGACCGGCGACTTTGCCCTGTGCGAGTCTTGTAGGCAGGGTAGTATGTGTGTGTCCCTGACCGGCGACTTTGCCCTGTGCGAGTCTTGTAGGCAGGGTAGTATGTGTGTGTCCCTGACCGGCGACTTTGCCCTGTGCGAGTCTTGTAGGCAGGGTAGTATGTGTGTGTCCCTGACCGGCGACTTTGCCCTGTGCGAGTCTTGTAGGCAGGGTAGTATGTGTGTGTCCCTGACCGGCGACTTTGCCCTGTGCGAGTCTTGTAGGCAGGGTAGTATGTGTGTGTGCCTGACCGGCGACTTTGCCCTGTGCGAGTCTTGTAGGCAGGGTAGTATGTGTGTGTCCCTGACCGGCGACTTTGCCCTGTGCGAGTCTTGTAGGCAGGGTAGTATGTGTGTGTCCCTGACCGGCGACTTTGCCCTGTGCGAGTCTTGTAGGCAGGGTAGTGTGTGTGTGTCCCTGACCGGCGACTTTGCCCTGTGCGAGTCTTGTAGGCAGGGTAGTATGTGTGTGTCCCTGACCGCCTGTGCAAGTCTTGTAGGCAGGGTATTATGTGTGTGTCCCTGACCGGCGACTTTGCCCTGTGCGAGTCTTGTAGGCAGGGTAGTATGTGTGTGTCCCTGACCGGCGACTTTGCCCTGTGCGAGTCTTGTAGGCAGGGTAGTATGTGTGTGTCCCTGACCGGCGACTTTGCCCTGTGCGAGTCTTGTAGGCAGGGTAGTATGTGTGTGTCCCTGACCGGCGACTTTGCCCTGTGTGAGTCTTGTAGGCAGGGTAGTATGTGTGTGTCCCTGACCGGCGACTTTGCCCTGTGCGAGTCTTGTAGGCAGGGTAGTATGTGTGTCCCTGACCGGCGACTTTGCCCTGTGCGAGTCTTGTAGGCAGGGATTCCAGGGAATTATGTTTGTGTATGGTCCGGACCAGCGACTTTGTCCTGTGCAAGTATTATGGTGTGGTGCATTTTGTGTGTGTGTTATGGTGCATTACTTACCCCTTTTCTGTAGCAAACCAGAAGACCACAATCAATAAATACCCGGATTTGAAGAACTGAATGAAAGAGCTTGAAAAGACAGAAGATGAAGGGAAGCATGAAGAACCAGAGTAGCCTTAATTCAAAGCCATGAACCTTCGTCTGTGGTAGTCATTATTATAACCAAATTTTGTGCTTTTGTGCGGGGTTCTTCTATCGTAAATTGTTACAGAAGAAATCCACATCCTTTACTCACAGTTTCGGCAGTACACAGTTCCCTTGGTGTATGAGATAAAAGTCGTGGCTTTGAGTGTGTGTCCTCCAGCCCCGCCCTCCTATCAGTTTGCTGCAGCTGTCCGATCGACTCCATGCAGGCCTCCTCGGCTTCGTGTTCCACCGGTACCTCCTGCATTTTCAGTATCAACAGCTGGTGCGTAGTCTCTGAACATGCAGAAGGTCCATTGCATGCCGAATAATAAATTCATCATGACTTGTGAAAATAAAACGGATACCGTGCATGGCACCGTTGAATGCAAATCAGAAAAACGGACACAGTAAAAGTACCGTTCAAGTAATGAATAACGTGCATTGATATTACAGACAATTATTCATCGCTCACGGACTGCGAAGACGGACGCCGTGTAGGTTTGCGTCCGTCTGACTCCGTCTGTCCACCGTCCTTCGCGACTATACGGCATTACCGTTGGATCCGTATTACTGGACTGTTTTTGCTGTGTGAGAACCAGTGGCCTAACCCATAAAATTGAATTAGCCCCCCTAAACTTGAGAATACTGTTACACATTTTAACAGTATTCTCAAGTTTAGAGGGGCTAATTCAATTTTTGTGGGAAACTTGAGAATACTGTTACACATTTTAACAGTATTCTCAAGTTTAGGGGGGCTAATTCAATTTTTGTGGGTTAGGCCACTCTGGTTCTCAGCCCTTCAATTCTTCCCCCCAAGACCACACATTTTCATGCATTCAGCGCACACCACTTTCGTAGGTACTCCTCGATCTCCCACAGCATTCACTCCTCAGTGGCCAAACTTGGTGGGGCCCGCACACGTGGAGAGACCCCTCTGGCAATACCATTAATGATATTCATGACCCCCACAAGCCCAGCAATCGGAGGTCAAAGTTGGATGTCAGTCGGATTTTCACCCAGCATTTCCCTAAACTTGGGCCAGATTTTTTGGTTCGTCCCTCAAAGTTGTCCCTAGGCCCTCCGAAGCCTTTTTGGCCTCTTTTTGGACTGACGAGAAGCCCTACAAGTGCATAGGGTCTAAATGACGTCTATAATGGGGCTTAAAGGGTTAAATTGTCCTTTGTGAATTCCTTATACTTGCCTTTCTCAGACATCAAAAAGATGGCCATTCCTGGTAGGTTTCCCATCTTGACATTAAATGCCAAGAGTGACAACCCAACCTCTAGCACTGAAAGTGCTTGTGCTTGTGAAATACATGAGGGAGACATTATAACATTCTAAAGCACAGAAACACTCAAGTAAATTGGAAGGTTGCACTCATGTAGCTATTTTTGGCTTCCATTTTGTAATATAATACATACATACATACCACTCACTCACACTACCAACATATATACCCACAACACATGTACCCACACACCTATACACATGGATGCACACACACACACACACAATGTCATGCATAACACAATTCACACAAGGTTGCCAAAGCAGCTGGTATGGAGTATACCTCCATGATGATATACTGGTGACAGTGGAGCACTTTTGCTCTTAAATGGCTCCATCAATTGCATGGCTAGCTACAAGTTGCTGGGCAGACTAGCATGGATGCATCTCCTATAGCTCCAGTGTGAATGAGCAGTGATCCTCCTGTTGGGAGTTTGGCCAGGAGTTGCTTGATTGCTGGACCCCATGTTTTATGATGTAAGACTTAAATTACTTGTGAGATCACTGTCAAAACTCATCAAAGACTCAACTCAATTTGATTACAGGAAGTGCAGGGCATTCTTATGCTTGCATACTAAATAATAGGCAATGTGATTACAACATTTACAACATGTAGCTATGCATAGTTCAGTACCAAAGTCCAGTTACGCCACATTACTTTATACTGATATGTTGGATATCTACGTTTCCTTCCTTCTGCAGATATGTTTCTAAGGGCAGTAGTGACAGTGGTGACAGTACGTAGTGACAGTGTAGTGACAGTGGTGACATTTGTACATGTGACAGTAGTGACAGTGGTGACAGTGGAGAGTCTCCACTGTCACTGCTGTCACTACTGTCTCAACTGTCACTAGCTACTGTCTCAGACAGTAGTGACAGTATAGTGACAGTAGTGACAGAGGTGACAGTATAGTGACAGTAGTGACAGAGGTAACATTTATGACAGTAATGAGTGGTACAGTGGACAGTGGTGACATTTGTGACAGTGGAGACGTGGAGACAGTGGTGAAAGTAGTGAGTGGTGACAGTGGTAACACTAGTGACAGTGGTGACAGTAGTGACAGTGGTGACAGTAGTGACAGTGGAGACAGCAGTGACAGTAATGACGGTGGTTCATGACATTTGTGACGTACCGTGGTGAAAGTGGAGACAGCAGTGACAGTGGTGACAGTGGTAACAGTCGTGAGTGGTGACATTTGCACTAGAGACAGTGGCGACAGTAGTGACAGTGGACACTATGATACTAGAGACAGTGGCGACAGTAGTGACAGTGGACACTATGATACTAGAGACAGTGGCGACAGTAGTGACAGTGGACACTATGATAATGCTATTATATACTATGATGTAATGATGATGTATTCCCAGGAGCTACATCTGCATCTCCAAAGGTTAATTGTCTTACTGAAGCGAAGCTGCTGCTCCCCGATTGCTTCCGCTTCGACTGCTGCTCCCCGATTGCGTCCGCCAGCTGTTCTGGTCCGTGCGCATAATTATGCCCAATGGTCTCGAAGCAGAGGGGAGGGAGTGCAAGCTTACGGAGGTTCGTATTCGTCCGTTACCTCTTCCGGTAGTATTCGTTATGAACTCGGAGTTATGCGATTTCCGTGTAGCCATGTCATGCCAGGAAGCAGATTTTGGCACCATAGATAATAGAGTATCTAATCTATGTTGGCACCGACTGTTCCAAGATGTGTTCATGCGAGCGACTTATCCTTCGAGGTATAATCTCTGGTGGTCAAGAGTCTATTTAGCTATCAAGACAGTTGAGACTGCTGAGTCCGTCTTTGTGTGAGAACGCTGTAAAATCGGGTCTAGCTTGAAGCGTCTCAAGATTAAAGCGCCTGTAGTGCAAGAACGCAGGGTGCTACGATGATCGGACCTGCGCCTGATGAAAGCCCCATCTCTGTACTTTCAGAGAATAGCCACATCATGGCCATCAGATTTGGAGCTATGAGCCCCTGAAGTCAACCATATTAATTTTCATGAATTTGGTTTGCGTGGGTGCATTTAATGCTGCCATATCTCGAGAACGCTACAAGCTATGGACACGAGACTCGCACCATTGGATGCACCAAAGACTGAGATTTGTAAATGCATGTGGAAATATTGTGACAACCCCATCAGATGAGCCCCTGAATTCAACCAATATGTGTGAATTTGGTTTATGTGGATGACTTTGTGTGGCCGTATCTCAAGAACGCTACATGCTACGGACATGAGACTTGCACCATTGGATACACCAAAGACTGAGGTTTGTAAATTCGTGTGGAAGCATTGTGACAACCACATCAGATTTGGAGCAATGAGCCCCTGAACTCAACCAATATGTGTGAATTTGGTTTATGTGGGCAACTTTGTGTGGCCGTATCTCAAGAACGCCACACAGTGCTATGGACATGAGACTTACAATATTGGATACACCAAAGACTGAGGTTTGTGGAAGCATTGTGACAACCACATCATATTTGGAGCAATGAGCCCTGAACTCAACCAATATGTGTAAATTTGGTTTATGTGGGCGACTTCGTGTTGTCATATCTCCTGAATCCTACGACCTATGGACATGAGACTGGATACAAGGAGGTTTTTATAAGGATGTGTCGATTGTGACAACCCCATCATCTTTGGAGCTATGTGCGGCTGCAATCAGCACTTTCATGGATTTAGTTCACACTGGAGATGTTGTGCAGCTATTTATACATGTATCTATGTCTTCTGACTTCAAACTATCAACTCTGACAATTCGAGATTACCCCGTGGACCATGGAATTTTGTGCCTGTGAAAGTGATCATAGTTTGGTTGTATCCATGCAGCCTATACACTATAACATTAACTAAATTTATTGCTTAGAGCATCATGGACTTCTGCGGTATTATCAGGAGCGCATGAGCCGCCGAAGCCTTTGGTGGCTCATGCGCTCCTGGTATTATTATATATCCTATTCGCATTCATTTTCCATTCATGTAGCACTGAATTTGCTATTGCTGTCTTGTCAATGGGACTAGTCATTAACCTGACTGAAATTAAACTCCCAACGACAACTCCTTTTTAGCCTTACGTATTCAGAATGTTTTGGTAGTCACCACATTTTGTACATGTAGTACCTATATTATGCATTTGAATGTGATAGTGTGTTCAATAATGTCTTCGGAGCTATCACATCTGAATCAGCACGTGGTGTCAGAATCAGATTCTTTGCTGAAAGGGCTTTGATAAGCGACTAGACCCACATTGCCTTCCATTCTATACTACTATTGGTCTCGGAACCAGACCTTCGTGCATGAAGGGTCTGGTTCCGAGACTATACTTCTGATCATGACCGTTACTATGAGGGTGAACGTCCCTCATTCAATGAACAAACAGGTCAAGCAAGTCAATTGGAGACTCTAAAGCCAGCACATAGTGAGCATTAGTTTCTGGACGAGTTAGCCTGGTGGTCAAAGACTTGATTCCAATTCGGCGACAGTTTCACATTGCCGGCGCATCCCACCTCCACCAGCACTTCAGCAACATAGCTATTGCTAGAAACCGGCTAAATTTACATACATGATTCCATTTAGTAAATTTCACGGATATCACTCTACATAAATGCACTGTATAGCAGAACACTTGCTGTGTCCAGTGGTGCAAGTCTCATGTGCCATATAGGCTGTATATAGGGCTATAGGGCTGTGGAGATAATTATGCATGGCCACACAAATTCCACCATGTAAACAATATTCATGAAACATAGTTGACTTCAGGAGCTCTTAGCTCCAAAGCTGATGGAGTTGTCAATATATTTCCACATATCTTTATAAACCTCCATCTTTGTTGTATCCAATGGTGCAAAAAGTCTCTCATGTCCATAGGTTGTAGGGTTCAAGAGATATGACAGCACAAATTCACCCATGTAAACCAAATTCACACATATTGGTTGGCTCATTGCTCCAAGGTTGTCACAATACTTCCACATGTACGAGTCAGTCTTTGTTGTATCCAGTGGTGCAAGTCTCGTGTCCATAGGTCGTAGGATTCAGGAGATATGACAACACGAAGTCACCCACATAAACCAAATTCACACATACCAGTCGAGTTCAGGGCTCATAGATCCAAATCTAATGGGGTTGTCACAATACTTCCACACGAATTTTACAAACCTCAGTCTTTGGTGTATCCAATGCAAGTCTTATGTCCATAGGTCGTAGGATTCAGGAGATATGACAACATGAAGCCGCCCACATAAATCAAAGTGAAATTCACACATATTGGTTGAGTTCAGGGGCTCATTGCTCCAAATGTGATGTGGCTGTCACAATGCTTCCACACGAATTTACAAACCTCAGTCTTTGGTGTATCCAATGGTGCAAGTCTCATGTCCATAGCATGTAGCGTTCTTGAGATATGCAGCATAAATGCAAGCACACAAACCAAATTCATGCATGAAATATGTTGTTTTGGTTTTTTTTGTATGTAATAATTTAGCCAAAGGCAGGCATACATAAATAGCATACAAGCTAATACTGGTATGTACCCAAAATTATCTATAGTTATAGGCAAATAATATAATGGGAACATTAATTAGTGAGATAGCTAGTTAGGTCTCTCTTGAATGTGTCTGCATTAGGACTTTCCACCACATGCAAGGGTTGAGTATTTCACGTGCGAGGAGTGTCACAGAAAAAAGAGTAGAAGTATGAGTTGGTGTGAGCTCTTGGTACTATTAAAGTAGCTAGCTATGTCTGTGTGATCTTGTGGAGTGGCTGGTGGTCCGAGTTTCGACTGGAAATGGTTCAGGGAGTGAGTAGCGGCCGTTTAGAATGTTGTATAGATATGACAGCTTAAGAATAAGCCTTCTTTTTCTAAGACTGGGAACTCCATATTATGCATTTAGTAGAGCATTGTAGTTACTGGACCATTGCTTAGTACACACTCTCATGGCGAATTTCTGGACAGCTTCTAGTGAATTGATTAGACCCTGCTGATGAGGGTCCCATGCGGGTACTGCATACTCTAGGTCAGGCCGGATGCAAGACAGGTACAATTGCAGCACGGTGGACGGTGTGGCATGTTGATAGTATTTGCGATACAGTATTCCAAATTTTTGTCTTAATTTTGCAGACTTCCATTACCTGTTTGGACCAGGTGAGATCAGATGTTATCCAGATCCCTAAATATTTATAATCATCCACTCGTTCCAGTGCTGAACCATTTACTGTAAATAAGAGCCACCGGCATGAATGATTGACGTCTCTTTGAGATTAGCATGTACATTTGTTGGCGTTGAAGTCCAATAAATTATCGTTAGTCCAGAAACAGAGTTTTGTGACATCATTTTGGAGGAGAGCAAAATCTTCTATATTCTGAATTAGACGATAGAGAAGAATGTCATCGGCAAAGAGTGACAGGTTACCAGCTGTTAGCGCCACTTTTGTAATTCCATCAATATAGATAATGGGCCGAGAACTGATCCCTGGGGCACTCCAGAACTTACTGGTAGTACTTCCGATGATGATCCATCCACACAGACATATTGCTTCCTGTTAGTTAGGTAGGTAGTAATCCATTTAAGGATGTAGGAGTTGACTTTAAGGTCTCTGAGTTTCCTTAGTAGCAGTCTGTGAGGGACAGAATCGAAAGCCTTGCGGTAGTCAAAGAAAACGGCACAGATGTCAATGCCAGCCTCAAGTGACCTGTGCCAATTGTCCACGGCAGCTGGTAGGGCTCCAGTCGAAGATTTGCCTTTAGTGAACCCCCACTGTTGTTGGGAAAGGGGAGCATGAGAATTGAGGTGCTCAGTTAGAAGATTTACTATGTGCTTCTCGAGGAGTTTACTGAGAATAGACAATAAGGAAATGAATGGGACGGTAGTTAGCTAGAGGGGTTTGAGTTGTCACCTGATTTGGGGATGGGGGAGACACGTGCAGTTTTCCACTCGCTTGGTAGTTCTCCAGAAGTAAGGGATACATTGAATAGCTTGGTGACAGCTGGAGTTATACTTAGAGCAGTTTTCTTGAGCATGATAGCAGAAATGTTGTCATGGCCATTTGCTATGGTTGTGTCGATAGAGGTCAGGAGTTCGTAGACTTGATCTTCACTACACAATATATTGTCAACAGATACACTCGGATCAGTTGAAGGTAGATCAGCCGATGTGAGAGGTGGCTGCTTGCCATATGCATTGAAATGGCTTATGAAAGTGGAATTTAGCAAGTTTGCCTTCTCGACATTGTCTGTAGCTGTTGAGTTGTCAGTGGCCAATGTAGGGAATGAGGAGCTTGGGTTCAAGACTTTAATCATTTTTCAGAAGTCCTTTGGGTGCCGGGGATTTATTTCAGATAGGAATCTTTTTATGTTGGCTCTCAGCTTGGTTAACTTCAGGGGCTCATAGCTCCAAATCTGATGGGGTTGTCACCCGCTATTTTCTGAAAGTACAGAGATGGGGCTTCCATCAGGTGCAGGTCCGATCATCGTAGCTCCTTGCGTTCTTGCACTACAGGCGCTTGAATCTGACCATCTTGAGACGCTTCAAGCTAGACCCGACTTTACAGCGTTCTCACACAAAGATGGGAGCAGTCTCAACTGTCTTGATAGCTAAATAGACTCTTGACCACCAGCACTGTGGAAATGAGCAGAAATAAGCTGTAATAGATGGGTACTTATACTATAAGTGTACGAACAGTATAAGCCATCTTATATTCAAGGAGCACTTAAGATTGTTATAAGATTGTCTTATAACACCCAGAGATATAAGATACTGCTTATGCTGCAAATAAGATCGTTGTAAGATTGTCTTATACCATCCAGGGATATAGCTAAGACAGTGCTTATGCTGCAAATAAGATCCTCCTTATAACTTCTCTGCATTGTGAGGTGTCACCCATGAAATTATAATAGCCATAATTATCCTTTAGAAGTGTGGTTACAACACACCTGCCTATAATTCAGTGTGTTACGGTTTAGCCTCATTCCCAGGCCCCAATTACCGAGTGCCTATAGGAACGAGGCTAGTTATAACTTGTCACAGCAGTGCACAGTATGAACTTTCCATGTAAGTGTAGGCATGCAGGTATACACATAGCACACTATTGAAGTGGGTTGTGTGGTGTAGGGAGGTGTGCTTGATAATACAGATTTTGATGTTCTGATTTTGATGATGCTAGCATGACATTTTGTAATAATTGGTACATGAACAGTTACATGTATGCATGTGAGCCTACCAATTCCAGGAATGTGCACTAAGCTAGTCTCACAGACCTGTTAGACTATCACTAAGCTACATGAAAGGAAAAGCTAGCTGAATTTTCCACACATGATGTTTTACTGTAGACCGTTAGGTGGAATGGAGGCACGGATAACCACTGCATGCTGCCTTGATCAGAACATGCAACCATGTTGGTAATATACCGTGTACTGTTGTGCCAGCTTCATTCTTATACAATGTTTTTGAAACTCCACACAACAAAGTTGAAGACTTGCAGTGATTTTTTTTTATACTGGCATGCATTTCATCAAACTGCATCCTGCTCATGCAACCATTACATGTTGAATCAAAACTTCCTACATAGTGCCTCTCTAACCATTCTCCCTCCCCTTGTGCAGCCCTCCACTAAGTTGTTGCTCCAAAAGTCTCGTATAGCTTCACACTTCGTGATCAAGTTATTATCTTCAATTCCTTTGTTATATGTCTCTGTACATTCTTTCCATGCCAATTTTAAGCAAATTAGATCTTTCTTGCAATTGCAAAATCTTCTTCGTTTAGCTCTGATTTGACTTTTGTGTTCGTACCTGTGTAAAAATATAATAGATATAATTATAATAATAAATGAACTAGTTTTGCGATGATAACAACTATAACATGCTGCCTACAAGTCCCAAGGTTGCAGGCCAAGGACACAGACACACCCTGCCTACAAGACCCAACAATCGAGGTCGCCGGTCAGGGACACAGACACACCCTGCCTACAAGACCCGACAAGCGAGGTCGCCGGTCAGGGACACAGGCACACACCCTGCCTACAAGACCCGACAAGCGAGGTCGCCGGTACCGGTCAGGGACACAGACACACACCTTGCCTACAAGACCTGACAAGCAAGGTCGCCGGTCAGGGACACAGACACAAAACTTGACTCCATAAACTCAAGGATGGATGTTCTTGAAACCCGGCAGAAAATACTTGAGGAGGAACCAGGGCTTCTGCATCCTCCAGTACTTCCATTAGCCCTTCAGTTTCCGGCAGTGCACTAAACGGAATTGAGGGTTACACCTGTAGCACTACAAGTACGTAATCCTGTATCATTTCCAGTCAGTGTACAATAATAACATGTAATTCCTTTCTCTTGTATAGAGCAAGATACGTATGGTCCATAATTCTTTTGACATTGACAAACATTTCAACACAAGCGAATCGTAAGTTCCTGTCAGAGTATATAGCTATAAGATTTGTAGCCCATTGCATGGGTGGATCAAAGCCACTTTACAGGTCGGTATGTTATGTGATATTGCCCTACAGCCCTGAAATGGGTGCTTTACATATTAGTTTATATATTTTCTTTTCTTCCTATAGAGTGAGTAGTCCCCACAATTCTCAAACTACGATGTCCATCATTGAGGCCATTGGGACAGATAGGTATCCAGAGGAGATACATTATTGCCGAGCAGGAAGCGAGGCAACTAATTGTTTAGCTGCAGGGTAGTTGAATCTGAGCTAGCGTATATACCGGTATATGTATATATTATGTATATATGTTTGTAACGCTCAGGAATGCATAATTATATAAGGACGTCTATAATATTAATCCTACAAGTCGCGGGGGCACACATGCGTACTCACAAGTCGCAGCGAATGTCGTCATTACCCCGCGCGCGCATGCGCGAAGCGGGGTTAAGCAATCGGTTTTGTCCGTCAGTCAGTCAGTCGTCTGTCAGTCGTCTGTCAGGCGAATAAAATTGAACTTTTGCCACATAGACCCTCATAAACCATCGAAAGGGAGTCAAACAATAGCAAATAGCAAAAAACTGCTCTATGTGTACCTGACTGAAGTGAAGGCGCTTCGTTTAGGCTGTTTTTCCAGCTATTTACTATTATTCGTAACGTTTGGCCCCACCTCTTCAACTTCACAATATGCATGTTGTTGTATATACGGTAAGCGGTCACTCCCACACCTTGGATATGGCCATACACGAACACAGTATACGCGATAGCACTTGTTCGATGCGATCGGCAGAGATGTCACGTCGATTGTAGCTGCACTGTATCCTGTAGACGTTCCGCGCGGGGTATGTGTTCTATGAACACCTCTAGTTACAATGTATACGACCTGACTGCTATTTATAACATTATAGTTGTATCTTCAAAAATGAGTATGGGTTTCGCGGTTGCTTCATGAATTTACTTACCTGGCCGTTGCTGTGGGAGTAGAATGATGAGCTACATGAATGTACTTACAAGGCTGTGAATACATAAACACGGCAATGCCCAGCTTGAATGTCTCTTGCAGCAGGCAAGTATATATTTACTCGCTTCCCGCGAGGCTCTTCTGCGTGCTTTCACGTATGCACTAGTTAGACGTAAGTACATTAGTAGACTTAAGTACATTACTAGTACAAATTTTCTTTCAATTCTAGGAGGTTGCAAGACTTACAAGACACTGACAGAACGTCACAAGCATGCAGCCACACCAGCCTGGGAACGAGGCTAGTGAAACGCAAGAAACAGGCCGATGTCAACTCTGTGGCCGACTGGGTCGGCATCAACCACCTCAATTTCAACATACGCAAGTGTTGCTACATCTGTTTTTCCTGGAAAAGGCTATCCCTCCTCCTGTTTTATCTATCGGTGGTGTTGACTTAAGAAGAGTAGACAACACCAAATACCTGGGGCTATCACTGTCTTCTGATCTATCATGGTCTGACCACATTACCAATCTTTGCAGAAAAACAAAGAGGCTTATTGGGATGCTGTACAGACAATTCTACGCCCATGCTGACACTCCTACTCTTCTAAAGTTATACGTTGCCTTCATCCGACCCCACTGCACCTCGAGTATGCCTGTACAATCTGGTCTCCTTCCACGAAGAAGGACATTGTTGCCCTAGAGAATGTGCAGAAATTTGCCCTGAAGGTATCCCTTAAACAGTGGACTCTGTCGTATGAGGATATGCTCGACCGTGCAAACATTCCTTCTCTCTCATCCAGGAGGCAAAATCTGAGCTTATGTCAACTTTATAACATCGTACACAGTGGTGTTGGTCCTCCTATTTTCCCCATAACATATAGGCCTGTTTGTTATAATCACCGTAGCAATAACACTCGCTTGTTTTATCACCCGTTTGCCCACACCTCTAGGTTCCTGAACTCGTTTTTTTCCCAGGGCCATTTCGGCATGGAATTCATTGCCTACATCTGCAGTCAGTTGTACCACTGTGACCTCATTCAAGCGTGCTGTTTCCTAAATTTGCTATTCTGTATTTGCTGTTCTGTATTTACTGTTTTCCTGGATGCATAGCCATGTTAGCTTGATGCTACTCATGTATCCCATGCATTTTCTTGTGCATAAACATCATTAGAAAAAAAAAAAGAAAAAAAAAGAAAAAAAAAGAAACAGCTCAGATCTCGAAAACAGGGTAAGTACTGCAGCTACCTTTGGCACGAAGGTGAAATTACTATGTCACTATTGTAGGTAGGCATTACAGGAGGATGCTGCGTGTGCACATACCTATGCATGCATTTGCAATTGTATGTGCCAGTATAGTGACATGAATCTTGGCGTTTTTCTTGAATTGCAGACATTTGAAAGGCGTGCAAGATTTCTTCGCAAAGGGAAAGAATCAGATCGCTGGAACTCCATTTCACCTGAGTGTGGACACTAGTGTGGATACTCATCAAGAACCTGCAGAAAGTACCCAAATGAGATCCGCAGAAGGCTGTCTGTATTCGGTGGACTGGACTCGGGACTGGACTCGGGACTGGACTGTGGGACTGGACTCACAGAAAGTTGCGCTCGTCATTTCTGAAGGTCAGAAAACAGACAATTGTGGAACGGCACTATATAGCTAATAGCTTACCAAGTACGCGAGGTGTACCAACACAGCTGTCACCATGTAGACAGCCTGTCGTGGTCCTACCATGCAAAACCAGCTCAACTTAGTTAAGATTTTGATGATATCCCGTACTACCCTCTGGCGCCGTGCTACTGAGCTTGGTATTGCAACCAGGCATTCTCAGCTATCAGCCAATGAACTAGATGCCGTGGTTTGAAAGATTACACGTGAGAGTCCAAACTCCGGGATAATAATGGTGTGGGGGACAGCTACGTGGGTATGGCATAAAGGTCACCAGGGAAAAGGTTCGTCAATCCCTTGATCGGATTAGTCCCAGTGCCATTACGATGAGGCGGACAAGGACAATTTCCCGCAGAGTTTACTCAGTGCCATCATCAAATGCCCTTTGGCATATTGACGGGCTTCACTGCTTGATTAGATGGAGGATTGTAGTACATGGGGGGATTGATGGATATTCACGACGAGTATAGTGCTTTTATAAGCGTCGTCAAACAACCGAGCCACCACTGTTTTGGAGTTGTTGTTGACAGCAACCAGAAAGTATGGGTGGCCATCAAGGGTGAGATCTGATTTAGGTGGGGAAAATGTTGATGTAGCAAGCGTCCAAATTGCAGCTCGTGGAACAGGGAGAGGTAGTCACATTGCAGGATCAAGTGTGCACAATCAGCGCATCGAGCGTCTATGGAGAGACACCTTCCGTTGTGTCTGCCACCTATACTACTCCTTGTTTTATGAGATGGAAGCTTCTGGTGTACTATGCCCAGTCAGTGAAATGGACCATTTCTGTCTGCATTATGCCCAGTTGAATTCACAAATTGTCAGATTTATAGAAGGCTGGAACAATCATCCACTATGCACTGACAGTGTGCAAGGGTTGAGCCCATACAACTCTGGACGAGAGGGATGTGTCTAGCAGAGTCTTCTGTTGCAGTACAGCCGAGTTTGGATGAGTATGGAGTAGATCATGGTCAGCAAATGAATCCCTTTGAGCAAGGTTCCATCGAGATTCCACAGGTAGATATTGAGCTATCGCTATCAGATGCACAACTAAGTGAGCTCACCGAACATCATGACCCACTCCCACCAAGCAAAAATACAATGCAGCTACAGAATTGATCGTCACGTATAATTATATTGTTCCATAATAGTGGTTGTGAGCTGTGGCATGCACGGTATGCACGGTATACATCTGCATGTAGTCAACGTAGCTATACCAACTCAATAATGCAGCCTGAAAGCCGAATAGCAATACGAACCTGGTTTCCCTGACCTTGCACGAAACCCAGGTCAGTTGTCTTAGGTACCCAAAGAAAGTGGAATGGAATAGGAGAGAAACATACCGGGATACAAGACTGTGAAATGACTTGGAAGAACAAAATGACAAGGAGGCATAATTAGGAGGCCAGGCTATGGATAACACAATCAGTAATTCATCTATGTGCCATCTATCCTCGCAATGCAGCACCAGTCTCTGCAGTGTTACCTTTGGCTTGGGAACTGGCACAGTCTTACTCTAGAGGCTGGGAAGTTATGTGCTCATAATCATGTTATGGAAGCATTGTCAATCCTCCCTCCTCCCACTCATCCTATCACCATGGCACACATTCCCCCCTCCTCCCACCACATTCTCCCATTCTCATGTCATCCCCTCCTCCTATATATCATGACATCCCCCCTCCTCCTTCCTCCACCACGACACACATCCCCCCCCCCCCCCCCCCCCCCCCCCCCCCCCACACACACACACACACACACACACTCCTCCTATCTCCTCTCCTCCCCTCATGATCTGTAGACTAAAAGGGTAACTGTCCATTGTGACCAACAAGAAATGAGGTGTGATGGTGGTCTCACCTGCTACCCTAGCTGCTACCACCTGTGATAGAGTATGTGTTTTTCTGGACTTGCACAAGATTTCTAATCATGATGTTTGTTATATAATTATGCCTAAGTAATCTTTTGTATCATCATTATTAAATTACTAAACTTTGATATTGTGTAATCAAAATTTCGAATCCATATTGCATGCACTTACATGTAGCGGTTACAACAAGCATGAGTGAGCATACGATGTGAGTCTGTGTTCAATGATGTTGACTTGCCTAGCAATGCTTGTATTATGTAGTGTAATTATACTAGTCTGTTTTCTGGAACTTGTGTATGCAGGTCAGAGTATACTCCATGCACGTCTATATACATTCACATGCAATACAAAGTTGGATTGTGTATGAAGTGTTGCAGATGGAATATGGATTCAAACATACACACTTAACCCAATAATGATTGCCTTACCATTTTGGATCTAGAATCTCTGAGAGCGATCGAATTAAACAACCTCAGATAGGGCAATCAGCATATGCTCACTCATGCTTGTTGTTTGAGAATGTGTTACATTTAGGCCCATGCTAGCTTATAGCTATTTCATGGGCCTTGTATTTCAAATACACTAAACTATTATACAAAAAAAACCCTCTTCCAGTAGTATACTCCCATGCACTCTGGAAGGATCCTGTTAGTTAGTCATTGGATCTGGAGGAAGGAAATTGAGAGCTCTCACAGTCTCACTGAGCTGACTCATTCAGGAGCGCATAATGAGGTAGAGAGCATTATGTGCTCTTGGTTTAGGTAACTACTTGTTGGCATAATTACAGTGTCATGTATATCTGGAAGGTATAGTGACCGGCGCGGCTTACCATCTCAATGTTAACCCGTTAACCACCGAATTCTTCCCACCAAGACAACACATTTTCATGCATTCAGCGCACACCACTTTCATAGGTACTCCTCTCCCACAGCATTCGCTCCTCAGCGGCCAAACTTAGTGGGGCCCGCACACATGGAGAGACCCCTCTGGCAATACCGTTAATGATATTCATGACCCCCACAAGCCCAGCAATTGGAGGTCAAAGGTGGATGTCAGCCGGATTTTTGCCCAGCATTTCCCTAAACTTGGGCCAGATCTGACTGATGGCACACCTTACACCACCAATTTGCATGTTTTCTTGAGGCCCTGTTTGGGGTCTATGAATATCAATAAAATCAAAATCCTCGGATCAATGAATCTCATTAAAAAACCACCCACGACATGCAAAGAGGCTGCTGCCCCCCCCCCCCCCCCCCCCCCCCTGCTTCTACATTTAGTGGGGGATGCGCGCCAAAATCTGACCAAATTTTTTGAGTTTGTCCCTCAAAGTCGTCCCTAGGCCCTCTGAAGCCTTTTTGGTCTCTTTTTGGACTGACGAGAAGCCCTACAGGGTCTAAATGACGTCTATAGATGTCAATGGGGCTTAAAGGGTTAATAAACTTCCTTGGTCTTCCTCCGCCTTCTCTTGCCTGGGAATAACTCTTCTACTATAAGTTAGCACATTTATCTTTGGTAAAGGATCATCCACACTGCATGTAGTCAGTGTAACGAAACATGCAAATTGGTCAGAATCCATAGTCTGGTAAGGGCCAGTCCTTGCGTTGAAGTCACCTGTTGAAATGACATGACTAACATCACTGAAAGTATGTAAACTAGCCACAGATATTTCTATCATTATCTGAAAGCCAAAGTATAGTTAGAGCAGGCTGTAATCATCGTTGTTTCAACTGCATGGAATAGAATATTGTTTAGTCCCCTGATCCCCTTTAGCTCTATGATGTCTTTGTGATGTACGTACAGTTATGCATGGATTAACCTTGAATATTCATATAGCGATGGATAACAATACCATTATACTTGTTAAATCTTTTATGTTTCATGTACAAAGGATTGATGCAAAATAGAATCTAAATACATGTTGAAACTGACCCATATAGATGGTTATAAATGGTTATAGAGGGTAGACATGGTCATAGAGGTAATCTATAGACATGGTCACATGCATGGTTATACTCAGACAGGATATACATGGTTATAGATCGCGTCAGGGCCTCAACATGCAAATGCGCACAATGTCTTTTCTGAGAAGTGCAAAAGAGAGGTTAGTACACATAATAAATACATGCCAACACTCTTCCACAAATGTGTGCCATGTTCCATCTTATAGGTTGTGGCAAGAGTGCATAAGTAGGTCGCGCGGGCGATCTACTTATGCGCTCTTGGTTGTGGGTGTCTCTTTTCCATCGATGGGAATTGAAAAATATGCAACCCTCACTGTATGCAGAAGGTTCCCATGGAGATGCAAGGGTTTAATGGGCACCTAAACTATCTAGACAGTTGCCCCAATCAGCCAGAGCCTGGAAAAAGCATTCTGCTATAGTATGAACACTGCAGTGAAGCAGAGAGCAAAGGACCGGATTGGCTGAGGAAATTCAATGCCTACACTTCTGCAAAGGTTTGTAAATATACTTGTACGGAACTTACTACTTACATGGTATACGGGCTGCAGATCGGCCAGCGACTATGCACATCATTACAACCAACAATTGTCAAGGTGAGTACAATTTACACGTTCATGATCACATGTGTATTGCTATAGTATACCTTTACACAACAACATCAACCATTCTGTTATAGGCACAACAGACCTTCTGCCACGCGCACAGTTCTATAGGACAGTCTGTAGATGATGGGGAAGAGGATGATGCAACAATTACGACGTGTAACAAGGATACCGGGGGGAAGCAGAGACTCCAGCAATGGACTAGGGGTGCGTGGTTTTGCGTCGGAGGTGCATGGGTACATATTCATAATGTGGCAGCCACTCTACAAGTACGTACACTTTCTGTCGCTACATGCACTATACCTGCAACTTACAATACATTTTGCTATCGGTAGCTACTTATATGAAATTATCTTTATCTTTTTCCTTTTGGTGGTGCTGGCATGGCTCGTGGCAGCATTGAGACAAAAGAGTAGGAAAGAGAGGAAAGACGTGATTGTGAGCTAAGATAACATGTGCCACCTCAATAACCTACAGGTGGCCAGGAAGCCTCTATTCTGCCTGGAGACCACAAATATCTCTGGCTAGATGTGAAAAACATTCTTTTTTCTCTATCTCTGAATACTTTATGCAATGCAACGGATACACGATAGTGCACTATACATAATTATGAAGAATCATTTGGATCCCCGCTGTGAACAATACAATTGGGTCAAAGTGCTTCCAGACACGCTGTTGCAATATACTATGTGCAATGCCAAAAACGCACCATCTCCCCTGCATGGTGCAACGCAGTTCATTAATTTTCATGGTGCTATGCTGAAGGCAGGCGGCCAGTGCAACCAAAAGTCCGGCATGTGAACTGATGATGTAGACATTGTTTGTACATGTGCACTGATGATCTATACATTGTTTGTACATGTGCACTGACGCTGATTACGCCTCGTGGGACTTTGAAGTTGTCTAAAAGTGATAGGGTCATCCACTGCTCAGTGTAAAATGCTGCTGTTTTGTGAAGACACCGTTGTGAGGGAGTACGTGCTGGTCAGCCAAATTGAACTAGCCCAGCCCGTCTGAAGAATTAAGAAGAAGAGGTGGCTAAACCCGGTTTGGTGACTTTCTACTTTGGCGGCGGTTTTTCACGACATTGGGAGTGTTCTTGGCCAGGAAAAAAAATGAAGATGAAGAGTAAGTTGTCATAAAGGCTTATATATAATCATGCTGTCCTTTTTGGGGGATTTCAAAAGATTATTTTGTATTAGCATAATATATTACGTGTCTGCTCTAACCCTACATAGCTATAGACTCTACTGAGTCTATGACATATTTCCCCCAAAACTTGCCACAAAAGAGCACCCACCTCAGTTCATGCCCCGTGAACATATGGTTTTATGGATAGTGCTTGTACAAACACAAAAGGATGGTTAGATCAATATAGCAAAGACCCCAACAACCACCAACTAAGAGAACAGTAGCTATTATACTGGAAAGAAAAGGAAGCCATTGACCAATAGTGAAAAATAGTTCGGCTGTTGACGTACTATTGCTACATCCAGAGCTTAATGAAATCCGATCAAAAAACCCAAAGGATTTTTAAAAAAAATGAACATGACAAGCGTGCGATACACTAGTATTGAGGCTTAGTGCGCGATAGAACCACTTCTGCGCGCGATAAAACCATACTCTTTCAGCGCGCGATAAAGCCACAATCGGTTTTGTTTTAGCACGCGATAAAACCACTAAGTTTTGATTTGGCGCGCGATAAACCACTTAGTTAGCTCGAGCTTGTCATTACTTTTCGTTCAGAATGTGTTTTACCGGCATATAAATCCTTCATTTTTGTCATTTAGTCCTTATACTTGTCTGTCATTTTCTGTATGTAGCTACTGACTGATGGGCCACCTTGGGCCTCTACAAGTCATTAAAATTCATCAATTAAGGTTTGATTTAGCGCGTGATGAGCCACTTAGTTTCGATTTAGCGCGTGATAAAACCATGTACCACTTGGTTTTGCTTTAGCGCGTGATAGGTTTTGCATTAGCGCTCGATAAAACCACTCGGTTTAGGTGTAAACTTGGACAGTAAGAAGGCTTCTGGTCCAGATGGAATTTCTGCTAGGATGATTAAAGAAACTGCTAGTAGTACTACCCCAGTTCTTACCAGGCTCTTCAATCAGTCTATACAAACTGGAGAACTACCTCTAGCATGGAAATCATCAAACATTGTACCAATTCCCAAGGGACCAAATAGCGATGAATTATCCAATTACAGACCGATATCACTGTTATCCATCATAAGCAAAGCGCTGGAAAAGATCATATATGACAGAGTTGCTGCACACTTGGAATGTAATTATCCTCCAATGCAGAATCAGTGGGGATTTTTACCCGGAAAATCGACAACTAGTGCAATTCTCTCTGCAACCCAAGAATGGTTTACTCTTCTGGAAGAAGGCAAGGAAGTGGGGGCCGTCTTTTTCGACCTCACCAAGGCTTTTGACTCGGTATCACATCGACAACTAATTGCCAAACTGGAATCAACGGGTCTAAGTCCCTATCTTCTGAACTGGATAAAAAGCTACCTTACTTATAGAAAGCAGACCGTGGTGCTAAATGGGGTGTCTTCACAGCCATTACCAGTATTGTCAGGAGTGCCCCAAGGTTCCATCCTGGGGCCCCTTTTGTTCCTTGTGTATATCAATGACATCTGTGATGCAGGTACTTCTAATGGATCCAAACTGGTAGTATTCGCTGATGACATCCTCCTGTATCGAGCTATCCATACTCAGGACGACCATACTGCATTACAGCATGATGTTGATACCTTGGCTGCTTGGAGTTCCACCAAGCTACTCAAATTCAATCCAGCAAAATGCAAGGCTATGCTACTTTCTCGCAGAAGGTCAAAAAAGTGTGCTTAGCCCACTCGTTCTAAATGGAACACCTATTGAGACTGTTGATTGTATCAGGTACCTTGGAATAAGTATAGCCTCCGATCTTTCCTGGACCCAACACATTCAGACTATCGCTTCCAAGGCTAGGAGACTCGTGGGTCTATTGTTTCGGCAATTCTACCATTATGCAGATACGAGTACACTTAAAAAACTCTATGTATCTCTAATTCGACCTCACCTGGAGTACGCCTGCCCTATCTGGGACCCATTCACAGCTAAGGACCGTGATCTTCTAGAGAGTGTGCAAAGGTTTGCCAGTCGAGTGTGTCTCAAAACATGGGACAGAGAATACACAGAGATGCTCAGCTCTCTGAACCTGCCCAGCCTGGAATCTAGGAGGAAAACCCTAAAGCTGTCATTGCTGTACAAAATTGTCAACAACCTAAGTCTTCCCGGAGGCCCCTTTGACATCTCGTGTGGTTCATTACCCTTATTCTACCCGTTATGTGCATGAATTGTCATTTTGTAACCTTAATGGTCATACATCCCAATATCTTTACTCTTACTTTCCTGATACTATTAAGTTATGGAATAGTTTGCCTTATGGTGTTGTATCTTGTAATTCACTGAGTACTTTTAAACATGCTGTGTACAATATCATCTAATTTGTATGTCCTGTTTATGTTGGTTGCATATTCAACTAGCTCTTAGCTATTTATGCTTCCTGTTGTATGTAGTTTCTATTATGTACAACAAAATATTATAGAAAAATAAATAAATAAATAAAAATCACACCGTGATGGTTTATAGCTAGCTAGTGCTGTGCAGGCTGCACACCATGATGTGCTCTGCATGCAGGACAAGAGATCGCTTGAAGCACTCTTCCCGTATTCATGAAATGCTTTAGCCCCTTACCGCGCACTATATATAGTCTCCATCCTTGCATGTTGAGGTAGACCGTTCATAGTTCGTGTCTCAGCCAGACATCGTTCAATGTGTTTGTGGTTTGAATTAACGCATGATGCAATCACACGCAAAATACGAGCAGGAAGTGATTTACGGCACGACGTACGAAATATATATATAAATATAACAGCAAACTCGTCTATGTGGGGCTCGCTCACGCTCGCCCCAATAAACTCTGGTCGGCACCTTTCAAGTGCGTCATCACTGTAGTACAAGCTGGCTTATACTGCAGCTTTTACACAGTGCAGATCTAGAGATAGACATATCTCGAAGGATAAGTGGAACAGTCGGTGCCAAAATCTGCTTCTCGAAGCTGTCTGACATGGCTATTTCATTACACGGAAACCGCATAACTCCGAGTTCATAACGAATACTACCGGAAGAGGTAACGGACGAATACGAACCTCTGTAAGCTTGCACTCCTTCCTCTGCACACACACACATACGCACACAAACACACAGTTAAAAAATGTATTGATGATGAAAGATTAATTGGTTAACCAATTATTAGTGAATAAAAATTCAGTTAAAAAGCCTGGAAAACAGCTACCTGAAACAGCAGCTAGAAGAGAACTAGCTATACCTAGCATTATACTCAAGTATGTGACGGAGAGCGAGTTTCTGCTGTACCATTCCCACTGTGGTTTGCACTGGAACCTGTTACACGACTGCCATCTGGATGGTCAGAGTGAGTTGGCCTTCTAACCAAGTGTTGTTTACGGAACACAGAAAGAGTCTGTTGCAATTTCTGGAAGTTTACTACAAAGAGGAGATTCACTGCAGGGATGAATCCCATCAGCATGTAGGACGTAGCTGCCAGTCCAGGATACGTGTATTGTTCATAACTCCTTGGACATGGATTCTCTGGGTCATGGCCACCTGCTTCACAAGAGAAATATAAAGTTGTGGTCCGAATGAAGTTGGGTTGATCTCCATTTGATACCCCAAAGTAGGCCAGAATAATGCTGGTAAATATGGTGTAGTATAAAAAGACAAACAGTAACTTCTTTTCGGCTGTACTGAGAGCAAATAAAAGCTTGCTGTCGATCACTTTTACACGAAATATGCCTTGTTGCTGTGGAATCGAAAAACAAGAAGAAATTAATTTTATAACCTTGTTGCAATGCTGTACTCAACTTCCACTAGAGTAGTCAATGTATAGAAGTCGATTTGTGAAATGTCAAGTGCATGAGTTAAGGCAAGGTTCAGATTTGCATGCAAATAATTTTATCAGGTATGCAGAGAGAAGGAATTGTTCTATGGTTTGAAGTTTGCTTCGATGTTCATAACAACACGCAAGTTTGGATTTACTGATTGCTCTGTAGAAGTTGTTGGCTGTTCTTACTTCCTGTTTATATGGATCACCATGACAACTCACTTCGTCAACTAACACTTTCATGAAAATACACTAATCCTTTGGTCGTTCCAAGATGGCCACCTTAACCATGCAGCGGTACAAATATAAGAAACTTAGTATGTGTAAACACTCACATGCACAATGAACTGGACTTGCTATTGAAAGCAGCTTAAAATGACTCCAGTTGTTTGCTTTACACAGGCTTAGGAAAGAAAGGAGGTGAAAAATCTGGAGTCGCCAGGAATCGAACCTGGGTCACTCGCATGAGCCACGAGTGCCTTAACCACTAGGCCACATCTCCAGGCAACAACCAGACCCCCCACAGACACTCCAGTTTCACCACAAAAATGTCTCTCTGGAGGACACATACCCACACATTGTTGAGTACGATGGCTAACTTGTGAACAGCAATGGTACAATGTCAGTCGGACACTACCGTAGAGTAGAGTACGCGCCCAGGGTTTGGGGACATTATAACGCAGCTGAACAGGGCAGGGGGGTGGGCACTAGATGCTTACTCAGACTACCTAGGCATGTAGTATCCGCCCCACCCATTCAGAAACAACAAGTGCTGCAGTAAAGCTGTGAGTATCAATGACTGGATATATATTTTTCACGCAAGGAACTTGATTGCGCGTCTTTGCGAAGTCCTTGAGAAGAAAATTTAATGCTCGACAGAGAAAGCACGCCATAGTTCATACTTCACTGAAAAGCCGCCTTTTTGAATGCACAACCTCACCCAGAGGTTAAGAAATGCTGCTGTGATGGGTGGGCCCTTACTACACTGCTTTGGGACACTGTGCAGTAACTTTCGCGTGAAGAGGGGGTGGGCGCTTGATACGTGGTGGGCGCTTGATATGTACACTCTACGGTATCACATACTAACTATCACATGCGATATTGAAATGGGTGGAGCCAGGAAACCGATAATAGGAAGTAGTTGAAATGTGGCAAAAAGAACTGCCTTGACTTGTATCAGGACTGGTACAGAAATGCCCCAGTATGACCGTGTTCATTGTTTTGCATTGAGTATGACATATGAAAATGCCTTAGCGAATTAGCCCTTTGGATCGTTTTTGAATACTCCTTGCACACATACAGACACACATGCAGGGTATCTATCACAAGCCACTCCTGCTGGCACTGGCGCTGGCAAGCTGCACATGGGCATACATTCAGCTGCAATTGACCGTGCAGTGATATGCGCCAAGATTTGAGAACCTTGTCTTGTTAGTGCGTAGTTCTATTAGCAACAGCAAGTAAAATTAATGTGTTCAGGTCATACCGTGATGGTAGGCAGCACTGCTGTTGCTCACAAATGGCTTGATCTAAGATTCTACACGACTGGTGACATGGCTAAGGGTCACACAGCAGCTAGCAACAACATGGACTGGGAAAAAGTTCATAATAGCACTAGTGTGCTAACAATAAAATTACAACATCGAGGGGCAAATGCACTCCTGGTCGCACAAACTAGGAATTGCAGCTCATATTAATGCACGTCACGTGAGGACTATGCTCAGTTGATCAAGTCAGCAAAAAGGAAGAGAAGTTATTACAACACTCACAACTTCATCAGCACGGTGAGTTTTGACGTATTGGTTGAGAGACATGTCGCCGCGGTGTACGTAATGACTGTCAATTGTTGGACTTCACACGACAGGAGAACTTTGATGACAGGAGAACTTTGATGACATCAAAGTTCTCCTGCCATGTGAAGTCCAACAATTGACAATCACAGTGAGTTTTGGCTTGTAAGAGTCATTGGCTGTGTGGTCAGAATCTTCGTGGGGCTCTTGTGACAGCTGTACTGTCAACAATGGCGGCCTGACAAAAGCGCTTGTATCTCCACCACCAAGGTGAGTTTCAGTACCGTCAGGAGCGCATGAGCTGCCGAAGGCGGTGAAGGAGCGTTGAACTTGTAAAGACAAGTTGTATTACCTCACACCTTTTGGTTTATACCGTATATGGAAGACCTTTGCGGTACGCAAGTCAGCTAGCTCTAGTACAACTATGGCTGCACAAAGGCCAATTTGTATTTCACACCTACTTAGCTGGGTTTCACACAAATCCTTACAACTGCGTAGGTAGCGTAGGTAGCGGTACAAGGTTTAATTTTGGAGGTGTGAGGTAATACAGCATGTCCTAGGGCTGGCATTGGGAGTTCAATGCTCCTTTGCCGCCTTCGGCGGCTCATGCGCTCCTGGTACCGTAGAGTACATATTAAGCACCCAGGGTTTGGAGACAATAGAACGCCGCTGATGCATACTCAGACTACTTAGGCATGTAGTATCTGCCCACCCATTCAGCACTGTATAAAGAACAAGCGCTGCGGTAAGCTGTGAATATCAATGACTGGGTATGAATATCTAAGCCCATTTTTGACGCATAGAAATTGATCGCGCGCGTCTTTAAAATCGCCGTAGTTGATTGTAAGTCGGCCTTTTTGAATGCACAACCTCGCCCAGAGGTTAAGAAAATGCTGCTCAAAACTTTTGTGATGGGTGTGCCCTTACTATACTGCTTTTGGAACCTGTGCAGTAACTTTCGCGTGAAGAGGGGGGTGGGCGCTTGATACGTGGTGGGCGCTTGATACGGTATTTGTGGGAAATAATGGGTCATAATATCTGCGGCCGGCCGTGCGCGCATACTGGAAGTGAAGTATCACGGAACCGATGACAGATGCCTCTGCCACTGATCTGTGAGTGCCTACACTACAGCATCTATGTCTACACAGTGTATCAGAGACGCGATAGCGTTCTCTATTTAGGGATGGCCAAGGAAATTTCGAATTTACTATACTGATGCACTAGCAGAAAAACGGCTAAAGAAGCTACAAAGGCCCAAACCAAGCATGCAGACAGAATGACACTGCCTAGCATTCACACAAAAGCACTCACAAATGTACCTTAGAGTGCGCAGGAGTCGAGAAACAAGTCGCTGAACAAGTCCGATTTCGTCATCTTCTTTCTCATAGTCAAGCATAGCTCACAAACGGAAGGAGTTCTTGAGCTCATTTACGCACAGAACAACACCGCTTTTGCCGCAGTAGAGTCCTTTCGTCGGCATGTCTGCATACTGGCAACAGCGGCGATTCTGACCGTCGACGATCTCCAAGGTTTCTCACACGACGCCATTTTGATGCCCCCCAAAATGAGCGGTGTGAGTGGCATTGTATTGCGCATGCGCGTTTCGAACACCCACACCCACACCCACCCACACACACACACACACCAAAACCGCGTGTTCTTACTCTCTGGAGGAATCGTGTCCATCCTTCATCTGGTGGCTCACCGAGAAGAGGGATTTATACCAAGCTGTTCTACTTTCATGTCTTTTCATCCATCCCAAAGTGAGGAGTTCGAGTGAGAGGCAGTATTGTTGCCAACACTCACCTATTCGCTGCGAATTGTGACTTGGAGCGGCATCTACCCACTACCTACTGCTGCGCAGGTTTCACCGATTGATTTACCTTGCGCGGCAACATGACTGGGATGTCCACAAAATTCATGTGCTGCTGCAGCTTATGGAACTTGCTGCCATCATAATTTTGATGACCTCTTTGCAGTGAATATGACGTCGTTCCCGATTGTTCAGTGCCTGGCCTTCCTCGCATTCAGATTAAGCATGCAAAGCTCTGGGGTCCCCGTACCACAGCCTGGGATCAGGAAACCACCTATACAGAGGAAGGCCTTCCTGATGCTGACTAGAGTACCAAACTATACATACATGTAATGCACTTTCCATTCATTGACCATGCACACCCTACATCCACTGGCAAACACACACCATACATGTACATCCACTGTGCAATCAAGCTAACACACACTCTACATCCATGCACTGTCCGATCAAGCAAACACACACTCTACATCCATGCACTGTCCGATCAAGCAAACACACACTCTACATCCATGCACTGTCCGATCAAGCAAACACACCTTGCATCCACTGTCCAATCAAGCAAACACACACCCTACATCCACTATCCGATCAAGCTGACACACACCCTACATCCACTGTGCGATCAAGCAAACGCACACCCTACATCCACTGTGCGATCAAGCAAACACACACCCTACATCCACTGTCCAATCAAGCAAACACATCCTACATCCACTGTGTGTTCAAGCAAACACCAGAGCTGTATATCAAACACAATTATGCGACTTTCAACACAAGACCCACTCTTTTACATGCAGCATACAATTCTAAGCTCGCTGCTCCTGAACATGAATGCACCTAACAATTCCTCCCTATACTCCCAAGTGCGCCTCATGGGATTAGGAACGAGTCAGTGAATTATCACTTGCATCCTGTTCTATCAAGCTCCTAAGTAATTATCCTCCAATTTTAAACATGCACATCCCAATCACCATGAACAACCTTCACATCCCCCATATATCAACCTGTTGATAATTGAATTAGAACTGCAAACCAAATGGTTTATTCATTAACCTAGTGCCATTAATTTTATGCCACCCTGAAGTGGGTGTTTGGTGGGTTGGACTAAACTAGTGACATACTTTGCAAAGACCAAGGGAGCAGTTGTATGCATGAAAGACACTGCACTCTGCAAATTGGTTGCTGTTTCCCAATTACAAGATTTCATAAGAAGTGTGTACAAGTGGGCATCTCAAGAGGATAGCACTTACAAAGTTATGATAACAGTAAATTTAGTGACACAAATGCATTCTTTGACCATAATTATGAGAAATTTCCTCTTAGACTAGTCCAAAAGTTCCTGCGACTCAGAGTACCCTTACAGTGATACCTAGCCTCGTTCCTAACGAGGCTAAGTGATACCATGACTAACAAGCGCATTTCATGCGCTCAAAAAAGTGCACAAACTAGAGGCAAAAAATTTTTCCCAAAAAATTCTAGGGGATTTACTGATGGCCTGTCACATTCCATGCACCTCACAAAAAACCTAAGAAACAAGGGGAAATGCCATTAACCAGAAATGCCATTAAAATTCTACATTTTTTTAATAAATGGGATGGGACTGAGGCTGGTTAATGGCATTTCCCAAACAGCATGCAAATGGTGCACTGTAACCCATGGGCAGTACACTGTAGTGGCTACTGAAAGAAGGAGGGAGAGCTTATTCTTTCGCTCTAGAAAACAGGACCATGCACGTGAATTCATGTATAGTACTCTAATATAGAAAGTACGTATGTACCTTATGAACCTTCCAAAACATCAGGACAATCATTGTAATCGCAACTGCAACCAGAATGTTAATCACCAGCCACACAGAGTAATACTGTACGTCAGGATTTACAGCTCCACAGAAGAGTGGGGGGAAGCGGTTAAGAGTATAGCCACCAGTTGCTAGAGCAGCAGCTACACCAATACATGGGATGAGCACTCCAGCCAACACAAGAGTCATGTGAATCCATTTCTGCTTCTGCTGATGCTTCCGAGCGTGCATCGGGAAGGATAGCTTCCAGAAGATACTGCTGACATGGAAGAACCACCATAGCGTGAGGTTTAGCAGGAAGTATTGCAGCACCACACCTGCCAATGGAAAAGAGGAGAAGCGTTCATTCAAATAAGTAAATGAGATAATACTATATGTTGAGAAATCTTCATTAGAGTACACATTTCACCTTCAAAGCAGCTACAATTTGCACCAAGGAAATTTTGCTCCTTCGCCATGTGGCCTACGTATAATGAATGCAAATTACAATTGTTCGCATGCACATCCCTCAGTATACTCAACTGAATCCCCATCAAGCAAACTGTTGAGGAAATACCACTGTAGATGGAACAATGTGCACAATCTTGACAGGGCTATGTATAATTTATTTCGATAGTAAGAGCCCATGATAATGTCATTGTCACATTATTAGCGGTGTGTTTTTATAAGGCACACAGCGTGCAGATCATAATGTCACAACATAATACATTACAAATTGGCATGAAAAGTGTACAAACCAAACCCAATCAAAAGGCATTGTTGATACGAACCACAACCAAACATTGCCCATCCAGCGTAATCTACCACAAAAACTACTTTGGGCGAGTATGACACGCCGTTTTGGTTGCACGAAGAAAGTGGAGGGCCTGGTATCTTTCCTCATGTGCATGACGTCAAGGGTAGAAAGGGCTTAAATTTAACGTGGGAGAACTGGGACTCAGAACAGCAAGCGCAAAGCTATGAGGTACCTTACCACATGTATCTAGCTAGCGGGTGGGGGGGGGGGGGGGGGGGGGGGCGACTGTCATACACACCAAGGGTTGAGTTTGAACAATACACGCAACTTCTGAATCACCTTTTCGTTCTGAAATCTTTTGCCACTTGTCAATTACGTTGAGCTCACGTGAGGAAATATACCAGGATCTACCCGCTTTTCCATACTGCAAGTGGCAAAAAGCAGGTCATCACGAAATTACATAATATATACACACATGAATCTCCAATCAAACCAAGGGAGCTACAACTGAGCAATCTTGGTAAACTTCCCAGCCATTGCAGCAACTACAATAACTGTTGTTGCTGTGCTTTATGTGCTATGTACGTATCAGTGGCAGCTTCTGGTGATCGACAAACACAATTGTCAAATAACCCCAACCTAGCCGGCTGAAACCCAAGCCACTTGAAACCAGTTGCACGGTTATGTTTTCCATTCAACTTGTGGCAATCAAAGGTGCTGGACATCGCTGGTACAGCCAGTTCGAATTCCAGCTATGTAGCTACTCGACCCAAGTTACAATTCAACAGTCATGAAGCAACAAATTGAGCTATCCAGCAAGTGTATATAACGTTTCAACCTCATGCCGCTGTTGCTATAAGTGACGGGCAGGAGTTAGAGGGTAAGCTGGGGTGTATGATAATCACATGCAACTAAACCAGAGCTGAACCCTATATAAGTTGCAGCCTAGTAAATCAGTGGGATGTGAATCCAAATGGATAACCCCAACAGAATTTGATACACTCCACAAACAAGGGGAACAAAAGTATATAATACGACGGAGAAACTATTTCCATCACCGCCTAACAGTCCCTATACTTAAACTTCAGGCAATGATCCCTGTCTAGGCATCACTCTCCGGTCTACATTGGGTGAGAATGTAATCTTGTGGCTACATGGTTTTACTAATATACACTCCTGTATATGAGCGCCCTCTCCAGGGTGGTTCCAAACCAGGTATAAGCTGGTTTTATACTGCTATGGAATTCCAAGAAGCTATCCAGCACATCAGCAACAAAGCTCATGCTGCTGCTGGACAAGAGGAAAGCCTTTGACTCGGTGTGGGATGATGGGCTGTTCAAACTGTGAGTTTAGGACCATGCCTGGCATGTACTGAGGGAGCTATGTCATCTTATCAGTGTTGTGGAGTTCAAGACCCATCACATCAATCGAGTTAGGCAGGGTGTCATAATTATTATTCTCAAGTGCAATAAGGCGTGACTCAATGATATTGACGTAACGCGGAAAGATTACGGAATATTGTTATTGATCCGTGGAAGCTTCCTCGCGGTTGCATTTGTGAGGTAGCTAAGTATGGCTCCGGTTCTAGTCATCCAAAATATCGATCTGCTCCCGTGATAGTAGCTTGTTGTTACCTACGGTGGATGGCCTTCACGGGATAGTAGTTTCTGTCCGCTTTTCCAGTCGTGTGCTAAGGCCGTGAAAACCGCGATGGGAGTACTGCAATTCATGAGAAAAGAGGAAACATCGCCACAATCGGAGCAGTTCCCCACCGAATAGCCGACTTTTTCTGCTCATTTTGCTTCACTATGCACAGGTCATCCAGGATCTTGCTTGGGATAGCAAAGGACGAAGGTTTGAAAGAACTGTGACCCGATTTGTTTCTCAAAATCACTAATTTTCGTGATCGGTGTAAGACAAACGCTCTTATCTCCCATACGGTTTGTAATTCTCTGGATCCCAATCGAGTTTTAGTTAGTACTCAGACTGGGCTCTGCTGCAACAACAGTATAAACCCTAGCTCTACGGAAAACTGCTCCGACTTTTCTAATATTTTGCGATGGCATAATTCTCTTCATCGGCGGGGCGGATGTAGGCGTGGCCAAAAAATGATGTCATAGAACGGTTACAACTAATTAATGCTAAATGTTTTTGAAGTATGAGGTTCATGGTGTACAGCTAACATGATATATGCCACCTCAAACTTAAAGTACAGTGGTCACTCCTTAATCCAGAAGAGGGGAGGGAGGGAGGGAGGGAGGCGGCTTGACTCTTGATGACCACGTGTGAAATTTTGATGTGTCCTGATAAATTCAACAAGTCTCAATTAACAGTAATGAGACCTTAGGAATGTGCACTATATCTACCAGACCCTTCCTTCCCCCCGCGCGATACTAAAAGCGATCCGTGCTGAGGTTGGTTGGGTCTGGGACCGAGACTAGTCTGTCACTTGTGTTCGACTTTGCGCACACCAATGTCTACTGTTATTGTCGTGAGCCCTCTGAAGGCACTCATACTGGATCAGGTAACATTCAAAGATCTACACACAGGGTACGTTCTGGGGTGCCCTACTTCATAGCATAATAATATTGGTCCAAAGCCAGTAGTAGCGCTCTCCGAGGTACCAACATTCCATCGGTTCTTGCAGTCATCGATCTGGCAGGAACACAGTTGACAACGATTGCAAGGTCTAATCAACACCTCCTATTATCACTCAGGAAACGTACCTTTACACATCAGCGCATCCCATCAACAGTACCCTACACTACGTAATTCGTCCCTATGTATATAGGGAGAATTTAGTGTACCCCTACACTAATTTGCCCCTATAGTATTATAGGAATGAATTAATGACTCCACACTATTTCGTCCCTATATTAGTATAGGGATGATTTAGTGTATCCCTACACTATTTCGCTCCTATTACACTCCTGGTAGGGGAAAAATTGAGCCGCGTAATTACACTCCTGGTAGGGGAAAAATTGTGCCGCATAAATAATAAATAATTAATTTATATAATAGTTAGCATTGGCCTGCAGAGATTCTGATTACACCGCCGTGATCGCTATCAAGCACTGACCTGAACGATAAAAGTTGGTGCTCAAACTCTCCTTCGTGGCGGAGATATGAGCGCTTTTGTCTCGCTGTTGGCCGCCATTGCTCGAGCGTTCTCTTCGACTTCCGGTGGTAGTACCGTTCTTGGGAAAGGCACACGAAGATTTTGACCACACGGCCGTGATCGCTGTCGTTCACTGAAGCTTATATACCGAAACTCATCGTGCTGGCTAAGTTGTGAGTGCTGTAATAATGTCTTGTCTTTGTTTTGGTCGCCATTGCTCGCGATCGACTGAGCCACGTGGCATGTGCGTTAATTGGAACAAATTGCATTAATAAGCTTCGCCACAGCGAGGCAACCGCGGGGTTGCAACGGCTACCAGGAGTGCGGTTGCCCCTCGATAATCTAATAATGTTTGAGTACTTAGGCTTGGCCTACAGAAATTCTGACTATACCGCCGTGACCGGTATCATGCCCTGACCTGAATGTAAAAAGTTGGTGTTGAAACTCACCTTGGTGGTGGAGATATGAGCGCTTTTGTCTCGCCGTTGGCCACCATTGCTCTAGCGTTCTCTCCCACTTCCGGTGGCAGTACTGTTCTTAGGAAAGGCACACAGCTACTCGTGGGTCTACCACCATGGCTGGTGATGTACCTGCTAGAATGCTTCAGCTAACGCTAACCAGACTCACAGTTGCGATGTGCACGAGTGTATGTTTAGTGTCATATATTTCTGTGGCTCATTGCCCAGTCACATAATTGAGTCTGATGACCGTCATATGAATGCAACTGCTCCATGCACTTCGCTCAGGCTCGTCCTCCAATGTCCTGCATTCCACTAGTAGATCTTATGGGTATGCTTCGCTACATGAGGGTGAGGTTTGCACTTTAGTGCCTTTTCATTGTTTCCAGTTGCTGTTCTACACCCACCATGCATGCACTCAAACTTTGTAAACACATGCATGTACAGTGGAGCCTGTCAATAGAGGTCACTGTTTAAGGCAGCCACCTCTCTACTATGGTCATACTGCTGGTCCTATATATTTGCACTAATCCAATACAAAATGACCTTAAGCAGCCCCTGTCTATGGTGGCCAAAAATACCGGTGACCACTATAGACAGGTTCCACTATAATATACACACGCCAAGCCTGACAAGTTAATACTGCTAGGTATGAAACATCTTACCTGAGAGTGTACAAAAGATGGTTGGATCACTGGCCGCAGCCCTCACACTCAGCTGACCGCAATAAAGGCCACGCTGGTCAAAATACGTCATGACGACAAACAATGCTACAAGGGTGAGAGACAATGCCAGGATACTGTAACATAGGGGCATTAATTTTCTAGTTATACAGCCCGTTGTCGAGGGTGACCGAATGGGAAGTGCTGACTGGTTACTTTATGCATGTAACAACCATACATGAAAATGGTAGCCTCATTCCCTGGCCTTCTACACCTCCAGTTTTTACAGTATGCAAACATGGCAGAGAAGGCCTGGGGAATCTTAGTATGTGATATGTGGCTCAACCGTCATATGTCATCACAATAATACGAGACCAATCTTGCATTCCGTGCTAGCTACAAAAATGGGACAAGCACCAACTGAGAGTTACACCGAGCATATGAAGGATCCCCAGGCTAGAAGCCTGTGAAGATTCCCAGACCTTGTCTGCGTAAACGATCAAAAACTGTAGGTGTACAAGGCCTGGAAACGAGGCCACGAAAACGGTACAGTGAGAAAGCTATTGACGGTGTTTCATTAAAATCATAACTGCCAGGGCATTGATAAGCACTGGAAATCAAGCGGAAGTAACTTGTTTCTACCTTCACTAGTGGCAAAAAAATTTCTGCGAAAAATAAAAAGGATTTAGTGATGGCCTGTCACATTCGGAATTATTCCACCCCTCGAAAAAGCTAAGAAACAAAATGCCTTTAACCAGGCTCAGTCCCATCCATTATAAAATGTAGAATTTAGGGAGGGGGTGGGACTGAGCCTGGTTAAAGGCATTTCTCCTTCTTTCTTACCTTTTTGGAGGGGTGGAATAATTCCGAATGTGACAGGCCATCACTAAATCCTTTTTATTTTTCGCAGAAAATTTTTTGCCACTAGTTTGCGTACTTTTTGAGCGCATGAAATGCGTAACTTCTTAGTCATGGTACATGCAACATCACATCACCATAAGGGTACGGGGGAACTGGATGTATGCCAGACTGGTGTTGTTACTTAATCACCACGTTAGCGTTCCTAGGCCCGAGACTACGAGGCGATCACCATGTCAACAAATCTGCGATGGTCTCTCTTGATGGACGTGGACCTTCTGCTGGGCACTGAGCAGGCTTTAATGCAGTTTCCATTAATAATTTTTGATGTTGCTGTTGTGATCAATGTTTATTGTTGTCTTCACGGATGAGGGGGTGGGGCATTCACCTTCCATCAGATGAGAGAGCTCGATGGCAGCCGTGTAGGTCATGTGCTTGCAATGGAAATCCAAAACTCTAGCCTCACAGTTCTGCACTGTATAGTTACGTCATGAAAAGAAAGCCACGCCTCCATGACGGCATAGTCACAATACATCTTGACAAGAACAGGTTGGTAGAACTTCCTCGTAGCAGTCGAAGCCACCAGATGACGGATTCACAGGGATTCTGTTAGTGTACCAAACGCAGCCATCACAAGCAAAAGAACACAACATGTGCTTGCATTTTGGATTGCGCATGCGCAATTGGCGAACGTGACCTCATTGCCTCAAAATGGCGTCGTGCTAGAATGCCATCGGTTCGTAGCTAGCTAAAAAAACTGCTGTTCTTGCCAGTTCGTGGGCAAAAGGGCTCAAAGGCTCTACTACGGTGAAATCGGTGTTGTTCTGTGCGTAAATGAACTCCAGAAGTGCTTTAGTTGGTACGCTATCCTTAGGCAAATTTTTGTTATGAGAAAGAAGAAAGAAAAAAGAAAGAAGATGACGAAATCGGACTTTTCTCCGCGACATGTTCATCGACTCCCGCATACTCTAAGGTACATTTGTGAGTGTTTTTGTGAACTGCTAGGCAGTATCATTCTGTCTGCATGCTTGGTTTGGGGGGTTGTAGCTTCTTTGGCCGTTATCCTGCTGGTGCATCAGTATGGTAAAATCAAAATTTCCTTGGCCATCCCTAAATAGAGAACGCTACTGCATTCTCTGATTAGGTAACCAAACTACAGAGTTTACATAGCCTATGTACATGTTGACCACACTGTTTGCATGGGCTGTATACACTCAGCTGCTGGACTCGCCCAAAATTCCATGAAACGCCATTTTCAGTGAGAAGCTAAACGTTCTTACTCAGCCTATTAGTTCGCTAAAGTTAGCCTGTTGCGGCATCGTCATCTCGATTTCCAAGGTCAAAGGTCACGGCATATTAAATGAGCGAGTTCGAAATATAGTCATGAATGTTAATTTGTTCCCTTCACTATCATAGCCACTTGCAACTGATATCGTCTATGGCCACAGCATGCACCGGTGCACCACACAAATCAATCTTTTTCATATCACGTGCATGTCATCAGATCATACATAGAAATGACGTAGCCTAGCAAACAGTTACGATACAAGCTCCAACAATGGATAACATGGTACACTTAGAGGCAGGCTGGAGTTTGGTTTCTGCTGATAACGTGTTAACTGCTCTTCTAATCCTTCAAGCAGGCGGAGAATCCTAACTGGAGCTGAATTTAAAGTTTGACTTCCCAACAAATGCGTGTGACCTCCATAAGAAAACAGTTGATACAAGTCATGGATGCTCAAAGCTAGCCGCATTCCCAGGCCTACCCTGTTTGCATTGACGGATATGGAAGAGCGGCACTCTTCCGCATCCTGGGAATGAGGCTAGCTCAAAGCCAGTACAGAACCCACAAGAATTGTTGAAGCTCATTAAATATGCACGTGACCTTTGACCTCGGAAATCGAGGCGATGATGCCACAACAGGCTAGGAAGCAACTTTAGCGAACTAATAGGCTGAGTAGGACTTCTCACTGAAAAGGGTGTTTCATGTAATTTTTGGTGAGTCCAGCTGTCGAGATGGTGGCAGTGGATACCATATGGCAGTTGCACACTCTTATTGTTATGAACTCTTGGTATTACTTAAAATGTAACAGGATGTAGGGATACCGAACAAACAAAAGTCGTCGTGCAGAGCACCTACACTAGCGTGATCGAGTAATCAACTATTGTGATGAATGGGTGTGACTGCGACGTTTCAACGCATGACGCAATTTGGTTTACTGTTGTCATGTGACAGCGATCTGAACTCTGATTGGGTCTTCCAACTCTCTGGCAGTGGAAGTAACAGTTTGAACTCGCCGCGGAAGTTGCCAGGCCATTTCTCCCTCCCAAAACGGCCTGGGAATGAGGCTAACCCTTCTCTGGATGGATACCAAGCCAGCACTCCCTGTCTGAAGACCATACTATTAGGCTGAATGAGATTTACATATGTGACAGTCTCGTGTAGAAATCGAAGATTATTCCGTCGTGGTCAAAAATGAGTTAATCGCACAGATCGACGCCTTGGGGTATGCATGACACTCCGCTGGAGTTTAGAAGCAGTTCGTCGCTTACGCGCGGAGTTATGCGGAAGTAAGCGTCGCACCCTCAAGCGTTTAATTGAAGAATGTAATAAAGCCACGTGACTGCGTTGATTGAGTAGGGACGATACACGCGGTCAGCGAAGCAGAGCTGTCTACTCGTGTCTGCTTGAAAAGAAGGTGAGTGGGGACTGCTGCGTTATGTTATGAGCCTGTTTTAGCCATTGTTCGGTAGATTACTGATGTAGGGTGATTGATGCGGGACTGTTGTAGCTAGTGTACATGTTGGGCAATGCCTTGTGTTTTTATGAAGCACTGAGCGAAAAATGCTCTCGTAGTATCCGATCAAGCATTATTTATAGCGAACTATTACCGTGGACCAGTTCTAAATACATGGGTGGGAAGCAAGAACAGTTGTAGACCCACGGAAGGCTTGAGTGTTTTGCTATAGTGTGCTTTATTTAGAATTTGTTCCACCATATCCTGTGAAAGTGCCACTTGTAGAGAAGATAAGTGGGATAGTACAACATACAATGTAAATATTCAGTCCATAGCGTGGAAGATAGGACATCCAGCTTTTGTTGTGTGGCCTTCAGTCCACCTAGCCTTGTTGCGATGTCCACTTCCGTCGCAGCCATCAACAGTGCACTTACTAGCCTTTCTCCTCATAGGTGCGGAAGAGGATGTTGAGGCTGTTTGAACCCGTGCTGATGATTGTGCCAATGTGGAGATGGGGTGTGGTTGCATTAACGCTGGCAAATACTCTGGACGCCTGTCAGGTGAGATGAACTTGTCGTACATTGTCACCATATTTGCCATCTTGTCGTCCTTGATGTTGTGTTCGTGTGTGTCTTTGTAACTTGTCGAAGGTCTGCCAGGAGCTGTTGGGTTTACCATTCGTAGTGGTGAATCCTTCCATTGTCCTTTGAAGCAGTGTTCACGGACCTTCATCACCACCTGTCCAGTGTGTGCTCTTATGAACAGGAAGTCATGGAGCTTCCTAACTCCAGGAAGGTCAGAGTACTTCACTCCCAGAGTGTCTCGCCAGGTTAGCACATTCTCTCCAGTTTCGATGAGAGTTGTTGCTGATGGAGCACACAGCGATTTCAGCTCGTCAATGTTGAAAACATCAGCTACCTTGTAGGCACTCCCTATAGTGGCAAAAAGGCGATCTGGTGCGAACTTGGTATGACCAGCTACCATGAAGCTGATGTGCACGTGACTGATCACTCCGCCATTTACTAGCTCCATGGCCCATGCAAACAAAAACTTGTTTTTGTTTGTGCTAGTTGCAAGGGAAAATCAGCTCCTTTCTTGTGCACCAGAGACACATTACCTGGCGTCCCTTTGTCCCTTTGTCCCTTTGTGTGTGTGGTTTGGGGGGGGGGGGGGGGGGGGGGGGGGGCAACCCTATAGAAAGTTAGCTGCCTTTTGATGCACGCACATTGCACTCACTCACCCACACACCTATAGCTGCTAATCCTATACCTGCCAGCCAATCCATGCCGTTCGTGTGGATACTGAACTTCCACTTCTTGATCATCATCCAATGTCCGCCACCACACAGCGAAAGTCAGCAAGTCCTCATCATCACCATGAAGAACGTAACTCTCCAGCCTCTTCTCGCTTACTTCACCCTTGGTCATCTCTACTATTGGTTGCTGCTTCTGCTTGCGTTTGATGATCCGCTGCTTGTGCAAACGCTCAGTGTGGACATCCAAGCAAGCCACAATGCAATCTTCACAGAACAAGAAGTTCCCATGGGCATCAAGCACATTTTGGCGGAGCCACTTGTTTTGAGCTGTACAGAAGAAATTACACCTTTGTTCAAATGACTGATTTTTAATTCTGTAGTAATGCCTCATAATACCTGTGATGTTTTGGTGTGCCAACTTCTGTTTCTTGGGGGTGGGGTAGCTAGCCACTCTGTTTTGAAGCACCTTGGTTGGGTGTTGGCCGATTGCTGCAAATGCCGCTTTCAAGCTGGCAAGCGCTTGGGTGCAGTGACGTGTGCAGTCACGCCTTCCATCCGCTTGGGTGGAGCTGGACTCGGAGCTAGTACTAGTGCTGGAAAAACTTTGCTCCAGCGATTCCTGGAAGCGGTACGCGGCCCTTGCGTGCCCTTCGAAGTAGTTCTCTCGTCGCTGTCGCTGTCGCTTCGCAAAGATCGACTCTGCAGGCTCGGGAGTTCCAACGCTATCCATTACTAACTCGGATAGATCGAGACAGCTGCGCTATATGCAACGATCGCGCTCGATTTTTTACATTCCAGGTGCATCCCGTACCGCGTAAGACATGCAGGTAGCTGCTGCGCTCGCTGGATTATGCCTCCAGTAAAGAAAGCGAGAGTTTGAGTTGGAATAAGTTTACTAAACTTTGAACGCGTTTTTCTCAATAATTGCATTCCGGAATAACCTTCGATTTCTACACGAGACTGCCACATATTGCTGAGTCACCCTCACATTCACAAAACACAGTAGGTAGTAACATACATAAATTATACGCACAGAGTCCTCAGTCATGTCAGTCTTATGCACCTCTTTCATGTCACAACGCACTTCTAACTCTGCGATCATGAGTAATAATTACATACGTTGCTAAGCGATCGTTTAAGTGCGCATGCGTACAAACGACAAAATGGTGTGACAAACAAAGCCATAGTTATTTAGTGGGCAGCTGCAGCTACCTGGGGAGGTACGAAAAAGCGATGGGACGTTGCACTGCTCAGTTGAAAATGCTGCTGTTTCATGTGAAAACCATCGTGAGATATTGAAGCAATGTTGAGCTAGCTTGTCTGTAGAAAGAAGAAAGGAAAACAATTTGCCCATTATGCGAGTTCCTGGTTTGTTTCATAATGGTTTTATTGCGACGCTGGGAGTTTTGTTGGCCATGAAAACTTGAAGATGACTGGTACTATGTTGCTACAAAACACAGTAGGCAGTAACATACATAAATTATACGCGCAGAGAATTTACCTCAGTCATGTCAGTCTTATGCACCTCTTTCATGTCAAAACGCACTTCTAATTCAGCAATCATGAGTAATAAATACATACGTTGCTAAGTGATTGTTTAAGTGCGCATGCGTACAAAGGACAAAATGGTGTGACAAACGAAGCCATAGTAATTTAGTGGGCAGCTGCAGCTATCTAGGGAGGTATGAAAAAGCGATGGGATGTTGCACTGCTCAGTTGAAAATGCTGCTGTTTCATGTGAAAACCATCGTGAGAGATTGAAGCAACGTTGAGCTAGCTTGTCTGTAGAAAGAAACAATTTGCCCATTTTTGCGAGTTCCTGGTTTGTTTCATGATGGTTTTTCGCGACGCTGGGAGTCTTGTTGGCCATGAAAACTTGAAGATGACTGGTATGTTGTTATAACGCATATAAGTCAGCCGTTTATGAGGTTTTGAGAGATACGTACATTGTATTGTCATGTATTACGTTTACGTCGTATCCCAGTCTACGGACTCTATGATTCATAAGGTACTTATGTTCCCATCAGTACTTCCACTCACAAAATGAGTAGTAACGGTTTTCATAGAGACCGTTAGCATTTGCTCCAATCATGAACAAACACGATAATGTTTACTTATGCACTCTAGTAGTAATTTCAGTGATGAGTAACCTTGCTGTGGAAAATATTGGTATTTTCCCAACTGCCAGCAAGACAACACTGACTCAACCCACACATACCTAGGATACAGTAGCCAATCGTCATGTACACAATGAATACTGATGGAAAGGAGAACCTGTGAGGGTGGGAGGAAGCACTTCAGGTTAAGTTCCAGTCAAAAGTACTACACTGCTGCACCAACACTTGTGCTTATTATATAACTATGATAACTAGGGGAATGCAGGACATTTGTGGGGCGAGCTTGAGCGAGTACATGCAGGTGCTGAATGTGCATGTAGCAGTTGCGAAATGTGCATGGAGCAGTACGGCATGTGCTGAAAAGTGCATGGAGCAGTGTGTGCTGAAATGTGCATGGAGCAGTTGCCTGTGCATGTCATCAGAATGTGAGTCTGATGGGGAGCATACCTCTAGCATTGTTCCCAGTCCCACGCCCAGCTTTTCGTCGCTGCTTAGTACGGTAAAGCGGGGAGGGCCTGGTACATTTCCTCACGTGAGTGACGTCAAGGGTAGAAAGGGGTAGAAAGACCGGAAGTTTAACGTTGGCGTAGTGGGTCTCAGAACAGCAAGAAGAGAGAAGGTACCAGGTAACACACCACACGTATCTAGCTAGCGGGGGGTGACTGTCATACTCACTGAGGGTTGAACGTGTAGATGGCTGAATAACACGCAAAACGTAGCGTCTTCGTTCTGAAAATTTTGCGGTTTTCAATTACGTCATGCTCACGTGAGGAAATGTACCAGGCCCTCCCCGCTTTACCGTACTAAGCAGCGACGAAAAGCTGGGCTTGGGACTGGGAACGAGGCTAGCATAGCACAACTTAAGGACACAGATCACGCCAGAAGTTATGACACTAAAAATATACTCAAGCACTTCACAGCGTTGAACAATGAAGCAGTCTTGCAGGTAGGTCCAGGAGAGGTCTCTATCTCTGTTGTTGCCACCGAGGAGGACTTCCTCGTTCTCTGCTGATGCCAGCATACTATGATGCCAAGATCTGTGTCATGCCCGGTCACAGTGAGTTTAGTGTTACCGTGTCAACTGTCTCAACATCCCATCCTCTGGCGATAGCTGAAACAGTGTAACAGGCACATCACACCGCAGTGATGGTTTATAGCTATTCATGCTGCACACCGTGATGATGTGCTCTGCATGCAGGACATGCGATGGCTTGAAGCGCTCTCCCCGTTTTCAGGAAATACTTTAGCGACTCACCGCCCCGCTATAGTCTCCATCCTTGCAAGACCTTGTTGAGGTAGACTGTTCATAGTTCGCGTCTCAGTTCGGCATCGTCCGCTTGTTCCACATCAATTCTCTCGTACTTACCAAGCCCCCATTTTTCTGAGAAGCCATCGTGGTACACAAATTCAGCATACATGTTTGATCGAGGAGCCTTCACCCCGGCCCCCCAGCAAATAAGTGGGGTCATAGTCTCATCGGGTAGTCCAGCTCCGTGTGAACCCCACTCAGTCATCCCAGCAGGAAGCGAACTCAGTTTGGAAATAACCCACGATAATACGAGCAGGAAGTGATTTACGGCACGACGTACGATATAAATATATAGAAATATGTGGAAAATTTGCAGCAAACTTGTCTATGTGGGGCTCGCTCAGGCTCGCCCCAATTATATAAGACCTAAGATATGCACGGTGACAGGGTTTCATCTAGAAAAAAATGTTTGGGGGGGAAGTAGTGGCAAGTGCTGTGCAAAATGTTTTGAGGTTAATTAATACCCCGGAAGAGGTGTGGCCTACAGCGCTATTCCAATTAGTATCTGAGTCCTAATATGGTATTACCTATGATGTAATGATATAGTCAATCTCTTCTTTGGGGGGGAAAGCTAGACTGTTTGGGGGGGAAGCTTCCCCCCTAACCCCCCCCCCCCCCCCCCCCCCCCCCCAGTAGATTAAACCCTGTGTGAGACTTTCAGCTTCATGATGCCACATCCAGCAATGTCCTTGGGAGATAGGTTCTGCATCAGCAGAAAGGGCGGGACAAGGGGAGGTGGGTGGGTGCACCCGATTGGTGCAAACAGCATGGCCGTGTCTGGGCTCTGCGGTACAAAGGTTTTGTCGGCACTGGGAGGGCCATTTCCGTTGTTTTCAGCATAAGTGGACTTAGCCTTGCAGGCCCTCCATTTCCAGCGCTCATGGCCCGTTTTTAAGCCACATGTGGTTGACATTTCTCGGGAGGCTTGATTGCAAGTTTGTTAATTGGTGGGTCTGGTTAATATCTTTAGTATAGCTGAAATTACCTGTGTAAGCAGTTTCGAGCCTAGCAACGGCCGGAAACAGAAATTAGGGTGTTTAACTGCTGTTGAGATGGAAAATGACCTCCAGAAGAAATGTGGGCCCTAAAGAGTTAATTAATTAACATTGCCACAGTGTGTTTAAGTCGTTAAATTCCAAATGGGAGGATCTATGTTACTTGTACTACAGTGATGACGCACTTGAAAGGTGCCGACCACAGTTTATATAGCGCAACCTGCTACCGTAGGCACTCTAATTATGCGTCCTTTCTAATTCTGCTAATTCTCAAAATTCAATATCTCAAACCGATAATTTCCAATAATGCGTCGCACTCTGGGGACTAATTTGCGTAACGCGAATATATACGGCAGCATGGCAGCTAGCTCGAAGCGCACACAGTACAGATGAACGGCGAAGATGGCTCGTCACATCACTGCCTGTGAACGTTGATGTATAAAGACACAGTTGCGATATGGCTGGGACATCAGTGAAGGTACGAGACAGCAACTCACTTATGTATTCTGTGCCCCAGGATACGGACGCCCAATGTAGGAGAAAAGGCAGCGACAGTCCGACAACGAGGAATGAACACAACCGCTATGCAATGGCACTCGTCTGACTTTGGTACCTAGCGAGGTGTTTTCTAATCATGCGTCGAAGTTCGTCGCCGTTTGGCTGACCGAATTTCTATTGTTGCGTTGCATTTCAAAAATAATTATTTTTTGAGCAACGCATAATTAGAGCGCCTACGGTACCCGCCGTCTAACTACCATACACCCCTCACTACCATACACCCTTGTCAGCACAAATTTGTGTACACAGAAGCCACTTTAGTATACTCAGGAAGTGCACTTAGAAGCCACTGTAGTACAAGCCAGTTGTACTACCAGCTGCTGTGGTTTATCAGGAACACACTGGCTGTTGAAGCCTCAGCGGCCTCTAATTGAATAAAGGCCTCTAATTGAATAACGGCCTCTAATTGAATAACAGCCTCGTGTATTCCTGATAAACCACAGCAGCTGGTAGTATAACTTTAACATAGACCATGAATTGAATGGTGAAAGGTGTAAGAGGGGCATAGATGCCTTGTGGAAGCCTGCCAATGGCAAACCATCTGCCTCATTAACTAGAAGAATGCACAACATTGTGGGGGCAAGCCTGAGTAAGTACAAAATATGGAGCTGTTGCATGCACATTTACACGGCTATCACCAGAATGTGACAGAGCATAGCAATACCAGAGGACAGAGAACATTACTTCAAAACTAATTATAGCCACAGACATCTATACCAACCGTACATACAGCACACCATATACTAGTAGCAGATGGTCTATAGCTACGTATATGTGCATGCAGCACACTAGCTACTACATATCCGGCACTTGTAGCAGTTTGTGCCGCCAATCACAATATGTCAAAGAGGCTGGTCGGTGATCATGAGTGGTCTCTAGGGCCTGAACAATTAGTTGAATTAGTCGACTAGTTGACTGAATAAAGGTTGTTGACTACATTTTTTGCATGTCAACTAGTCGAGAGGGCCATCCTTACTGCAGAAAGGGCGGGACAGGGGGAGGTGGGTGGGTGCACCCGGAGGGTGCAAACAGCATGGCCGTGTCTGGGCTCCGCGATAGAAAGGTCTTGGTCGGCACTGGGAGAGCCATTTCTGCCGTTTTTGGCATAAATGGACTTAGAAAGTAGCTGTCTTGCCTTGTAGGGCCTCCATTTCCAGCATACATCGCCTGTTTTTCAGCTACGACAGGTTGGCATTTCTCAGGAGGCTTGATTGCAAGCTTGTTAATTGGTGTGTGTGGTTAAGTCACATATATGCTCAGTATAGCTGAAATTACCTGTGTGAGCAGTTTCGAGCCCAGCAATGCCAGGGAACAGAAATTAGGGTATGTTTAAGTGTTCTATAGACTGAAAATGACCTAGAGAAAGAATTTGGACCCTAAAGAGTTATTAAAGAAGCAGAAGAACATGTACAAAGTATTAACGCCTAATATTAAACCTAATAGTTGTAACAGAATTAAAGTTCAAAGCGCAGTGCTATAGAAAAGGTCACATACTTTTTGTAGCCTAGCTTGTGTAGTGTCGAGAGTCTGACTTAGCTGGAGGGGCCGGAGAATGAAAATCTAACAATATTCTGAAGTGGAAAGTGATGAAGACAAGCTAGAGGATAATGCCGTATGCTGTAAATGTCTTCCGATTTGTGCCAAGCTGACTTGCATACTCCTGGCGATGATATAACCATGAGGTTTGGCTTGTAGTTGCATTTCTGCCTCCCGTAACAGCTGAAGATGCTTGGGTCCCCGTTCCTGGGTCCCCAGGGTCCACGGTTTATAGTGTCCCCTGCTGGCCAGTGTTCAAGCCAGAAATTTGTTTAAGAAGGGTGCATAATGAGATTCATACTACTGTGAAACCTTGGGAAGTCTCGCTTATACTAGTAGTCAAGTCTTCAGGCTTGGTTGTTAGAAGTACCAATGGGCTGGCAAAGTACAGACTTGCTATTAGAACAGACCACAAAGGGCACATTAGAAGCCCAAAGGGCACAGGTAGAGCTGCCTGCAACAATAGGTAGGTCTGGCATTCTTACTGTACTGTGAAGACACTTGGCTTTCATACTACAAGGCCACTCTTCCTGCAAAACAACTCGCAGTACATTACATACAGTGACATCATGGGCATGAGCAATGTGTGGCCTTCATTGAACCAGACATTTGTACTACAGATAGCAGATTATGTAGGATGCTACTGGAATGCTGCAGGTATTTGAGACCTTGACTCCCACATGATCAAACTGTAGCATTAAGCACACAACGATCTAAAGTTTACATGCTTTGGTACTGCATATATACTGTCTTTACTATGCAAGCCGTTGTGGGGTGAGCCTGAGCGAGTGAACATGCATGCACACAAATGTAACTGAGCTAGCTGGCACAATCGATGCACCACGAATACACACATACAAGCAGGAACTGCAGCTGAAGAAGTCTACAGGCACATTACACACAACCTTGTGTTAGCTTCAAACCCGGGCATATCGGCTCTCGGTTGGGTTCAAGGCTGCCTATACGTATGTTGCCCACTGGTCCAGCACACCATCTTCTGTCAAGCAACATGTCACGCAGACTAAAATGTGAGTCAGCCTAAGCAGACAAGCTAGTAGTAGGCATACTATATAATGTCTTGCGTACAACAAACTTTCTGCTTGTGAAGCCTTGAGCTACTTCTTCAAAGCAACTACAACTTCAATAGAGTCACTAAATGACTCTTGCTTGAGGATTCTCTTACAACACAGGACACTATCTAACCAAAGAAATCTTTTGCGGCAATATAATTGGGCGAGCGTGAGCGAGCCCCACACTAGTCATAGTCTCGCGTGCGGCGCTATATGGCGCTGTACTTCGTATATGTATGTCGATCTGTCTCCCATACCGTAAATCCGGCGCGTGCAATATAACGTACAAAACATTGCATTCATTTCCGGACATCGTACCGTAAATCGCCGTGCGCGAGAGTCTGCTGGCACCAAGACTATGGCGACAACAAAGGCACAGATTAATCGTGACCTACCTACCTCTGTTAGTGTACCTCCCGGTGGCGACAGCAAAGACGAACACCGCTGGTGGACCTACCTATTCGTTGACATCAGAGCGGCTGTAGCTACATGTACGTATCCTGCAGAGCACATGGTGTGCTGGCCTGGACCAGTGTGCAGCATGCATTGCTGTAGGTTTTGTGTTTAATACCTGCCATATATCCATATCGCCGCTAGACTGCTTCAGCTAGCCTCACTCTGTGTTGTGCATATGCGAGTGTACTTTTGGTCTGATATTGTGTGACCTGAGCTATTCAGTCATGTAGTCACATTTTGATGACAGTCTTGTAGCTACAACTGTTCCACATAGCTAATTTCGCAAATGCACTCCCTCACGCTCTCCCCACAATGTCACACATTCCACTAGTTAGCTTGCAATTGGGTTGCTGTGTGTCTGTTAGTAGGATGGTCTTGCGTACAGCGAATTTCAGTTGCGTTCGAATCTCCGTGTTGCGTTCGCTTCCGTACGGAATCACGTATGGATGTACTCTTGTAATACGCACACACGAAGCAGCATATTCGCAATAGGATGTCAGCAGAACCAGCATGAAAATCGGTCTACACGCGATTCCGTACGGAAGCGAACGCAACACGGAGATTCGAACGCAACTGAAATTCGCTGTAACTATAGGATGGTCTTTCAGTAAACAAGGGGAATGCATGGAGTTGCAGCATCAAGTGTCAGGAAGAATCACAAATAGTTTCGGTTGCATGTAAAACGCGGAACGTGGAATGGAATGGAACGTGGAATGGAACATGGAATGGAACGTGGAACGGATGTAAAATGTCGTAATGAGACCAATAAGCGTATTAATTAAGGTGGGCATTAATTGGAGCTGGCGCGAGTGAAGTCTCGCTAAGTCGAGTGACAATCATATCGCGAGAGAGAGCTCAGCCTAGGCGCCTGGCCACGCGAGACTACCGGCAGGTTGTATGCCCTGGAAGTGAGAAGTTCACAGTAGACAACAAGATGTTAGCTGACATGACTATGCCATCCGAGTGAAGCAGGGGCCAGGGCTATAATTACGGTCTTCGGGCCAGCATAGCAGCACAGCTAGGTCTATAGCACTAGCACAGTACACGTTCATACAGCACATGTTAACATTCATGACATCTCCATCCAGGCCCAGGCATAACAACCTGTAGTGACGGGTAGTCTCGCGTAGCCAGGTTGTCACTCGCGCGACGATTGTCATCAGCCACCATCTCCCTTGACTCACTGTCTATGCCGACTACTGCATGTGCAGGCTTGCTCGCGCCAGCCCCAATTAACGCCCACCTTAATTAACACGCTTATTAGGCTTATTAGGACATTTTACATCCGTTCCACGTTCCATTCCATGTTCCATTCCACGTTCCATTCCATTCCAGGTTCCGCGTTTTACACGCAACCAATAGTTTCAGAGCTGTTACAGCTAGAGTTCACCTGAATTTAATTAGTGGTGAGTTTGTGGTAGATTTAAGATTCACAATGAATGAGGTAAAGTGCTCACCTACAGAAGTGGCTTGTACAACCTTATATTGCACACTAGGGATGAGGCTATTATGCCAGCACAGTTTCGGGCATAGGTTCACGAAGTTGGCATAATGTGGGAATAAACGGAGAATACAGGCATGATTGGGGTTCGGGTTCTGCCACGTGTCACTGGATGGCTTCCAGCGGTGAGGCTGCTAGCGAAAGTAGTCTAGATTCTAGTGGTCTAGCTAGTTCTACTTCTGGTTCTAGCTCTGCGGCGGTCTGTACTTTCAATACTAGACCAACTGAAGTCTCCACAGGTTTCAGAATGAATATTTATGCGCCTCCCGCTGGCATACAGAAACAATGCTTTGGATCTCAAGTGAACTAATCAGAGAATAATCGGGATATAGCAACAGCATAGACGGACATAACCTGGAGCATTGGGGAGTAGCATAACGTTACTGGTCAAAAAAAGCACAATAGTCTCATCCCCATTGCACACTGCTGTTAACCCACTATACTACACACGGCTGCTAACCCACTATACTACACAATACCGAGGATTGTTTACTAGCCTCATTCCAGCTCCTCCCCAACATTCTGTACAGTACTGTAGTCTCTCGAAAATACGCCCACCCCCCTTTTTCGCGTCATTTATTACTCGAAAGTACGCCCACCCCATTAGCTCCAACAAGGAACGCACTTAAATAACTCCGGAAGAAGACTGTCAAAGAGGTTGGACTAAGAAATGAAGGCTGGCTGTGCACTGCATGTTTGTGTCTTTGTGTGTGTGCAATCGCCACACACTCTACATCATTCAAGCACTCCTGCTGTGTCTTGTTTGCTGTTCTTGTAGCTGCTCACACAAAGAGATTGTTCCTTGCTCACTGAGAAACTCCGGGAGTAGTAGCAGTAAAGCCTTGCTAGAATGACTGTTGCAGTATGGCACTCGTATATTTGCTGATTTTACGCATGTGCTTGGGTGGGCCTACTTTCGAATTGGGTGGGCCTATTTCATCGCCCATGGGCGTATTTTCGAGAGACTACGGTACGTGAAAGATTCCGGGAAGGAGTATGGGAACAAGGCTATTGCTTACTACATTGCATCAAACTGATACGTAAGCCTACTTTAAGGCTATTGCTTACTACATTGCATCAAACTGATACGTAAGCCTACTTTAAGTCACGGTTATTTGTGGCGCTAAAGTTTGGACCTGCAAACAATGATACTAAATTATAACAAGCTTACCCTACCCGTTGTTGTTACAGGAATGGGGGATTCAGAGAATCGGTAAAAAAGCTAAAATAAACACTTGCCAAATCTGCTAAAGACCTATTTGCTGACAATAGTGGTACATCTCACTTACATGTTTCTCCGCCGGATACATGACACCACAAGAAGTGTGAATCCAGCAAGCAGCCCCAATGCAGCTGCCACTATTTCCACAACCATCACAGCCACGGTGACGTGACGGGGGCTCTGCTCCCAAGAGTCACACCGGGCTACACAGGAGGCATTGATAAGAGAGAATTCTGGGGCACAAGTGATGTTGTCCATGACATTGTCCATGCCAGAACCAGGCAGCACCCTCTGGGAAGAGTTGGGGGACGGGGAACCAGCTGCAGCAATTGCAAGGGATGGTACCAACATGGTAAACTGTATCGAGAGTTTTATTTAGAAAATCATTCAAGAGGGAGCAAAGTTATAGGGGGAGGCGTGAACTCTCTTGCATAGTGGCGCAAATGGTGTGCTATGCATTATCACACAGAATGGTCTTGTTTCTGCTGTCTGGCAGGTCCCAATTACATGTTTACAAACATCATTCTATGGACTCTATAGCAGCTAACAGCCCAGGAGTCTCTGTACAACTACACACACCACACCTACTACACACTCTTAAGTATGATACTGTACCTTCACACTGGGGTGTAAAAACAGGGAGCTCACTGCATCGAGGTATTCTTTCTGCAGCTAGTACTCCAAAGGTAGGGTTCTGCAGTGCTGTTTGCCAGACATTGGCACACACTTCATTGTTTACGTAGAGGCAGTACGTGCAATTGGGTTGAAAGAGTTCTCCTCTTGGACCACAGAGGGGAAAGAGGTAGTGGCAGGTAAAGGGCAGTGCTGCATCCATACACGCCTGAGGGGCACGGAAGAGTTCCAGGAAAGACACTAACAACCGTACATTTTGTTCTGCTGAGGACTGATCCCCACCACGTGAAGAGACGAAGATGTCTGTTGGGCCTGGTGCATAGCAATCCTGCAGAGACTGCAGCACAGAGGTGCACATCGTTCCTTGGTATGGCTCACACATAATATTATGCCCACCACTGGCATCATCCTCATTGTCAACACCACAGGTTGTGTCATTACTCTCCATACTCTGCATTTGATAACAAGGGGTGCATTTCAAACCAGGACCTACTCTAATATAAAGCCTGATTTGAAAAGAGGAGAAAATGGAAACAGAAAACAACAGAAATTATTGTATGATGTTGTGATCATGCACCCCGTGTTGGAAGCAAAACTGGTAGTTGGGAGCGAACATATGCCCCCAATTGATTCCTAAAATGTCAGTGTTTCGCATCTGCAGGGGTTTTTAGAAGAGCGTGGAGAAAGATGAAGTTCTGAACATTTGGATCGTAGCTAATCAAAGTTATGAAAATTTCCATCTAGAAGCAAACCAACCCAGCACCGGTTAGTCAATCTATGTACCACCCTCACACTTAATATGGTGCGATAAGCACAGATCCACTCTGGTAGTATAGCCTCCTCTTAGCTTGCAGTCCATTGGCGGGAAACACAACAGCAAAACATGGGCGTTTCACTCTAATCCTGAATCTGTTCCTATTTTCCCTACACATCGACCGAGTGAAATCGATGGAGATTACGATCCATACAAACATGTACAACAGATATAATTTATTGGCACACTTCAGACTGCTCACTTGAATCATTCCAGGTACAGACTGCAGTGCATATGTGCAGTGTGGTGTATGCAGTGTGGAGAATAAAGCGGAAGTGTTGGGACTAAAGACTCGGCACCAGTTGTCATGGTCAGGAGTGAATGAGCCGCAGAAGGCGGCGAAGGAGCGTTGAACTGAGCATGCGCGGCCTAGCAGAAGTAGTAGCCCTTCCACAGCCCAAAATTTTACCTAATACAGCAAGAGGCTATTACAAATTGGCATTTGTGCGGTACCACAAAGGTTTTCCATCTAAGGTAAGACTGTACGGCATGAGGGATCACAACTTGTCTAATTCGACGCTCCTTCACGGTAACTCTCAATTTGTTTCCTGGCAATACATTAATAAAGGAATGGAAAATACCATCTCATCTCTAGGAATACTTCCACCTCAGTGATACGCAAGTGACTAGGGGGAGCTCAAGCTACCCACCATAGATGCAAGGCGTTCATCGGCGGCCAGGTTTATGTTATTTTGCATTTGGTGGATGTTATCCAACAAAATCACGAGCAATACGCATATCATGGGGGTAATGGAAGGTACTTGCTCCACAACAAAATCAGTGAACAGATTCGCGCAAACCTCTAGTTTGCAAGTTGTTTAAAGAGAAGCTGCATACGATATACCACCATGCCCGGGCCCACCTGGCTCCTCCTGAGGTGGTAGAAGATAATAGGCAGCGCCAGCAGACCCCACACAATGACGATCACCAGGCACACGACCAGGATTTCTCCTCTCCTCTGAACGCGTTTGCCCACACACCTAGCCATTGAATCATGAACACACGAGGCTAGCTAATAATTAAATTTTCATCAAACCCCGCGGGCGGGGTCTACCCAGCCCTTCACGCGCGCGCCCCCAAGCTCTGAGCCGGTGGGCGTGGATATGGCACGCCGTCCGTAGCAAAAATAAGTAAACAGGGAAGCTGACATAATATTTATTTGCCGACGTGCAACATTTATTTGCCGACGTAGAAATCTTATTTGCCGACGTGCAACATTTATTTGCTGGCGTGGAATTCTTATTTGCCGTCGTGAACGTTTATTTGCTGACGCGTAGCCGCTTCGACGTAGACTTCTTATCTGCGGACGTTGACTTCTTATTTGCCGACGTTGACTTCTTATATGCCGACGTAGACTTCTTATCTGCCGACGCCGATCCCTTGTTTGCCGTACTTCAGATTCTGACCGGTACTGCAAAAGAAGCCACGTCGGCAAATAGAAATTCTACGTTGGCAAATAAGAAGTATACGTCGGCAGATAAGAAGCCTACGTCGGCAAATAAGAAGCGGCTACGTCAGCAAATAAGATTTTTGACGCGGGCAAATAAGACGTCAACGTCGACAAATAAGATTTCTACGTCGGCAAATAAGGCACGACGTCAGCAAATAAACGTAACACGTCGGCAAATAAACATCATGTCAGCTTCCCAGTTTATCTAATTTTGTTACGGACGGCGTGCCATACGTGGACGTCTGAGCACGAATACCAGTATTACCAGAGGAGAGCAAGCTTACGGAGGTTCGTATTCGTCCGTTACCTCTTCCGGTAGTATTCGTTATGAATTCGGAGTTATGCGATTTCCGTGTAACGAAACAGCCATGTCAGACGGCTTCGAGAAGCAGATTTTGGCACCGACTATTCCAAGATGTGTTCATGCGAGCGACGTATCCTTTGAGATATGTGTATCTCAGGTGGTCAAGAGTCTATTTAGCTATCAAGACAGTTGAGACTGCTCCCGTCTTTGTGTGAGAACGCTGTAAAATCGGGTCTAGCGTCTCAAGATGGTCAGATTCAAGCGCCTGTAGTGCAAGAACGCAGGGTGCTATGATGATCGGACCTGCGCCTGATGAAAGCCCCATCTCTGTAATTTCAGAAAATAGCCACATCATGGGGTGACAACCCCTTCAGATTTGGAGCTATGAGCCCCTGAAGTCAACCATGTTTCATGAATTTGGTTTGCGTGGGTGAATGTATGCTGCCATATCTCGAGAACGCTACATGCTACAGACACGAGACTTGCACCATTGGATACACCAAAGACTGAGGTTTGTAAATACATGTGGAAATATTGTGATAACCCCATCAGATTTGGAGCAATGAGCCCCTCCACTCAACCAATATGCAGGAATTTGGTTTACATGGGTGAATTCGTGCTGTCATATCTCTTGAACCCTACAACCTATGGACATGAGACTTGCACCATTGGATGCAACGAAGATGGAGGTTTATAAAGATATGTGGAAATATTGTGACCACCCCATGAGCTTTGGAGCTATGAGCTCCTGAAATCAACTATGTTTCATGAATTTTGTTTACGTGGTTGAATTTGTGTGGCCATGCATAATTATCTCCTCAGCCCCATATACAACCTATGGACATGAGACTTGCACCACTGGACGCTGCAAGTATTCTGCTATACAGTGCATTTATGTAGAGTGATATCTGTACAAAATGGAATCATATGTTTGTAAATTTAGCAGGTTTCTAGCAATAGCTATGTTGCTGTAGTGCTGGTGGAGGTGGGATGTGCCGCCAATGCAGAAGTTTCTGAACTATCGCCGAATTGGAATCAAGTCTTTGACCACCAGGCTAACTCGTCCAGAAACTAATGCTCACAATGTGGCTTTAGAGTCTCCAATTGACTTGCTCGACCTGTTTGTTTATTGAATGAGGGTCGTTCACCCTCATTGGGGCGAGCCTGAGCGAGCCCCACATAGACGAGTTTGCTGTGAATTTTTATTTATTGGGGCGAGCCTGAGCGAGCCCCACATAGACGAGTTTGCTGTGAATTTTCCATATATATCTATCTATCGTACGTCGTGCCGTAAATCACTTCCTGCTCGTATTTTGCGTGTCATTGCATCATGCGTTAATTCAAACCACAAACGAACTCAAGTCACCATTGCAACGTCAACGACATAGACACGAACAAGTCTGGTACCGAGACTAGACACGAACCATGAACGGTCTACCTCAACAAGGATGGAGCGCGCGGTGAGGGGCTATATAAAGCATTTCATGAAGACGGGGAGAGTGCTTCAAGCGATCTCATGTCCTGCGTGCAGAGCACATCATGGTGTGCATTAGCTAGCTAGCTAGCATACATGCAGGCTTTAATAGCTATAAACCATCACAGTGTGTTAGACTGCTGCTTCAGCTATTGCCAGAGGATGGGAACTTGACTGGTCTGCGCTCCGTAACACTTACCTCACTGTGACATGCATATGCAGTCAAGACATAGATCTGGCATCAGCAGAGAATGAGAAAGTCGCCCTCCGGTGGTGATAACAAAGACAGAGAGCTCTCCTGGACCTAGCTACCTACCAGACTGCTTCGGCTAACCTGATTCACAGTTGCTGTGAAGTGCATGGGTGTATTTTAGTGTCATAACTTCTGTGTCCTTAAGTCGTGCTATGCTCTCTGTCACATTCAGATAACATGCACTGACAGTCATGCACATGCATCTGCTCCATGTAGGACCACATGCTCATGCAACTGCTCCATGCACATTCGACAACTGTACTCGCTCAGGCTCGCCCCACAATGTTCTGCATTCGTCTAGTTTATTTATTTATTTATTTCTTTATACGAGGGGCAACCGCACTCCTGGTAGCCGCGTTGCAACCGGTTGCAGCTCGACGATAGCGCAAGCTAGGTATTGCAACACATTCCAATTAACGCACATACCACGTGAGGACCATGAGCGCTCGCGTCGATCGATTGAGCTGAGTCAGCAATGGCGGCCCAAGGAGATCGAGAAGACAAGAAACTTGTTATACAGCGCTCACAATTTCGCCAGCACGGTGAGTTTTGGCATGTAAGCGTCAGTGAACGGCAGAAACTTCGCGTGCCTTTCCTAAGAACGGTACTGCCACCGGAAGTCGGAGAGAGCGCTCGAGCAATGGCGTCCACGGCGAGACAAAAGCGCTCATATCTCCACCACCAAGGTGAGTTTCAGCTCCAAAATTGTACGGTTGGGACAGTGCATGATAGCGATCATGAAGGTGTAGTCAGAATCTTCGTACGCCATTCCTATCACTCGAACGAATTATTGGGGCGAGCGTGAGCGAGCCCCACATAGACGAGTTCAATGTGAATTTTCTTTATTTCTATATTTCTATATATATTTCTATATATATATATATCGTACGTCGTGCCGTAAATCACTTCCTGCTCGTATTTTGCGTGTTCTTGCGTCATGCGTTATTTCCAAACTGAGTTCACTTCCTGCTCGTGCGTTGATATCGTCCAACTGAGACGCGAACTATGAACAGTCTACCTCAACAGGCCTTGCAAGGATGGAGACTATAGTGGGGCGGTGAGTGGCTAAAGCATTTCATGAAGACGGGGAGAGCGCTTCAGTGAGACCAAGGGAGGTGATCCTCCTTGAACTCACAATCCCCTATAACTCGCCGGAGTCCCTTTCAAATGCTAAGCCATGCAACTGCTCAGAGGAGGGGAAGTTCACTGCCCTGCACACGGTAACACTAAACTCACTGTGACCAGTCATGACAGATCTGGCATCAGCAGAGAACGAGGAAGTCATCCTCGGTGGCAACAACAGAGACAGAGACCGCTCCTGGACCTACCTGCCAGACTGCTTCAACGCTGTGAAGTGCATGCACGAGTGTCATAACTTCTGGTGTGATCTGTGTCGTTAAGTTGTGTTATGCTCCCCGTCAGACTCACATTCTGATGACATGCACATGCAACTGCTCCATGCACATTCAGCACAATGTCATGCAACTGTTCCATGCAAATTCAGCACCTGCATGTACTCGCTCACGCTCGCCCCACAATGTCCTGCATTCCCCTAGTATATTACATTACGCGGCACAATTTTTCCTATACCAGGAGTGTAATATATCTATCGTACGTCGTGCCGTAAATCACTTCCTGCTCGTATTTTGCGTGTCATTGCGTCATGCGTTAATTCAAACCACAAACGAACTCACCATAATTTGCAACGTCAACGACATAGCTAGACACGAACCATGAACGGTCTACCTCAACAAGGATGGAGACTATAGCGCGCGGTGAGGGGCTATATAAAGCATTTCATGAAGACGAGGAGAATGCTTCAAGCGATCTCATGTCCCGGCTGCAAATGCAGAGCACATCATGGTGTGCATTAGCTAGCTAGCTAGCTAGCATGCATGCAGGCTTTAATAGCTATAAACCATCACGGTGTGTTAGACTGCTACTTCAGCTATTGCCAGAGGATGGGAACTTGACTGGCCTGCGCTCGGTAACACTTACCTCACTGTGACATGCAGTCAAGACACAGATCTGGCATCAGCAGAGAATGAGAAAGTCGCCCTCCGGTGGCGACAACAAAGACAGAGAGCTCTCCTGGACCTACCTACCAGACTGCTTCGGCTAACCTGATTCGCAGTTGCTGTGAAGTGCATGGGTGTATTTTTAGTGTCATAACTTCTGTGTCCTCAAGTCAGGCTATGCTCTCCGTCACATTCAGATGACATGCACTGACAGTCATGCACATGCATCTGCTCCATGTAGGAACACATGCGCATGCAACTGCATGCTCCATGCACATTCGACAACTGTACTCGCTCAGGCTCGCCCCACAATGTTCTGCATTCGTCTAGTAGTAATGGTCATGATCAGAAGTATAGTAGTTGGGGCGAGCCCCACATAGACGAGTTTGCTGGGAATTTTCCATATATTTATTTATTTATTTCTTTATATATATACGAGGGGCAACCGCACTCCTGGTAGCCATTGCAACGCCGGCTGCGACTCGCCGTAGCGAAAGCTAAGTATCGCAGTTAGTTCCAAATAACCGACTCCACTGGAGGAACGCCTCTGTCCAAGTTGTATCGAAATTGAGGATGAAACCCATTTTCTGATCACCTGCCGGTTGTGGCAAGGTCATTACAGAGACGAACTATTTAACTGCTGCAGATCCCTCAACAGTTCCTTTCCCCACATGAGCTCTATTGACAAGCTAATATTTATTTTGCTCTCAAAGAATGTTCATATCATTTGGCTCACAGGTGTGTTTGTGTACCAAAGTTTTATGGCAAAGCGTAAACTTTAACTTTAACAAGTGTGTATTTGTATGTATTTATCTGTAGTCTTGACATATGGGTCCCCCGGCCTTCCATTGTCATTAAAATTTATATATATTATATATATAATAACGCACATGGCACGTGGCAACCACGCTCTGTCGATGTCGCAAGCAATGGCGGCCAAAGGGAAGACACGAAGTTATTACAGCACTTACAACTTTGCCAGCACGGTGAGTTTTGGCATGTAAGCGTCAGTGAACGACAGCGATCACGGCCATGTGGTCAGAATCTTCGTGTGCCTTTGCTAAGAACGGTACTGCCACCGGAAGTCGGAGAGAGCGCTCGAGCAATGGCGGCCACGGCGAGACATAAGCGCTTGTATCTCCACCACCAAGGTGAGTTTCAGCACAATTATTATACGTTTGTCTAACTGCATGATAGCCATCACGACGGTGTAGTCAGAATCTCTGTAGACCTTTCCTGCGAGCTATGAGGTTTGATTATTGGGGCGAGCGTGAGCGAGCCCCACATAGACGAGTTCAATGTGAATTTTCTTTGTTTCGAGGGGCAACCGCACTCCTGGTAGCCGCGATGCAACCGGTTGCAACTCGCTGGGTGGTCATAGTCTTTGTGGCAATGAAACTTTGCAAGTTGAAGAGAGCGCTCGAGCAATGGCGGCTGAAGGGAAGACAAAAGCACTCACAACTCCACTACCAAGATCAATTTCAGCCACTAAGTTGTACGGTTGGGTCACTGCACGATAGTGATCATGAAGATTTAGTCAGAACCTTTGTAGGTCCTTCCTGCAGGCTGGGAGGTTTTTTATTTGTTTATATTTGCATCATTAGCGAGGGGCAACCGCACTCCTGGTAGCCGCGATGCAACCGGTTGCAACTCGCTGGGTGGTCATAGTCTTTGTGGCAATGAAACTATGAAAGTTGAAGAGAGCGCTCGAGCAATGGCGGCTGAAGGGAAGACAAAAGCACTTGCAACTCCACTAGCAAGATGAATTTCAGCAACAAAATTGTACGGTTGGGTCACTGCACGATAGTGATCATGACGATTTAGTCAGAACCTTTGTAGGTCCTTCCTGCGGGCTGGGAGATTTTTTATTTGTTTATATTTGCATTATTAGCGAGGGGCAACCGCACTCCTGGTAGCGCCGTTACAACTCCGCGGTTGCCTCGCAGTAGCGCAAGCTAATTATTGCAATTCGTTCCAATTAACGCACATGCCACGTGGCAACCACGCTCAGTCGAATGCGACCAAAGGGAAGACACGAAATTATAACAGCACTTACAACCTTGCCAGCACGGTGAGCTACGGTATGTAACCGTCAGTGAACAACAGCGATTACGGCTGTGTAGTCAGAATCTTTGTGGGCCCTTCGTATGACTGTACTGGCAACCAACGTCGAAGAGAACGATCGAGCAATGGCGGCCGACGGCACGTCAAAAGCGCTTGTATCTCCATCACCAAGGTGAGTTTCGCCACAATTATTGTGTGGTTGTGTCACTGCATGATAGCGATCACGATGGTGTAGTCAGAATCTCTGTAGACCTTTCCTGCGTGCTGTGAGGTTTGATTATTTATTTAGATTATTTACGCGGCACAATTTTCTCTATACCAGGAGTGTAACGAGGGGCAACCGCACTCCTGGTAGCCGCGGTTGCCTCGCAGTAGCGCAAGCTAATTATTGCAATTCGCTCCAATTAACGCACATGCCACGTGGCAACCACGCTTAGTCGAACGCTAGCAATGGCGACCGAAGGGAAGACACGAAATTTAAAACAGCACTTACAACCTTGCCAGCACGGTGAGTTTTGGTATGTAACCGTCAGTGAACAACAGCGATTACGGCTGTGTGGTCGGAATCTTTGTGGGCCCTTCGTATGACTGTACTGGCAACCAACGTCGAAGAGAACGATCGAGCAATGGCGGCCGACGGCACGACAAAAGCGCTTGTATCTCCATCACCAAGGTGAGTTTCACCACAATTATTGTGTGGTTGTGTCACTGCCTGATAGCGATCACGATGGTGTAGTCAGAATCTCTGTAGACCTTTCCTGCGTGCTGTGAGGTTTGATTATTTATTTAGATTAATTACGCGGCACAATTTTTCCTATACCAGGAGTGTAACGAGGGGCAACCGCACTCCTGGTAGCCGTTGCAACTCCGCGGTTGCCTCGCAGTAGCGCAAGCTAATTATTGCAATTCGTTCCAATTAACGCACATGCCACGTGGCAACCACGCTCAGTCGAACGCTAGCAATGGCGACCAAAGGGAAGACACGAAATTATAACAGCACTTACAACCTTGCCAGCACGGTGAGTTTCGGTATGTAACCGTCAGTGAACAACAGCGATTACGGCTGTGTGGTCAGAATCTTTGTGGGCCCTTCGTATGACTGTACTGGCAACCCACGTCGAAGAGAACGATCGAGCAATGGCGGCCGACGGCACGACAAAAGCGATTGTATCTCCATCACCAAGGTGAGTTTCGCCACAATTATTGTGTGGTTGTGTCACTGCATGATAGCGATCACGATGGTGTAGTCAGAATCTCTGTAGACCTTTCCTGCGTGCTGTGAGGTTTGATTATTTAATTATTTAGATCATTGGGGCGAGCCTGATCGAGCCCCACATAGACGAGTTTGCTGTGAATTTTCTTTATTTCTATATATATTTCGAGGGGTAACCGCACTCCTGGTAGCCGCGTTACAACCCCGGTTGCGACTCGCCGTAGCGAAGCTAAATATTGCAATTCGTTCCAATTAACGCACAGGCCTCGTGCAACCACGCTCAGTCGATCGCGAGCAATGGCGACCAAAAGGACGACAAGACATTATTACAGCACACAACTTAGCCAGCACGGTGAGTTGTGGCATGTAAGCGTCAGTGAACGACAGCGATCACGGCCGTGTGGTCAGAATCTTCGTGTGCCTTTCCAAAGAACGGGTACTGCCACCGGAAGTCGAAGAGAGCGCTCAAGTAATGGCGGCCAACGGCGAGACAAAAGCGCTCATATCTCCACCACCAAGGTGAGTTTCAACGCAATTATTTTGATTTTGTGTCACTGCATCATAGCGATCACGACGGTGTAGTCAGAATCTTTGTAGGCCATTCCGAAGTAGTCAAACGTTTATTATTTAATTAATTACGAGGGGCGACCGCACTCCTGGTAGCCGCGATGCAACCGGTTGCAACTCGCTGTGTGGTCAGTCTTTGTGGCAATGAAGCTTTGAAAGTTGAAGAGAGCGCTTGAGCAATGGCGGCTGAAGGGAAGACAAATGCACTCACAACTCCACTACCAAGATGAATTTCAGCAACAAAATTGTACGGTTGGGTCACTGCACGATAGTGATCATGAAGATTTAGTCAGAACCTTTGTAGGTCCTTCCTGCGGGCTGGGAGGTTTTTTATTTGTTTATATTTGCTTTATTAGCGAGGGGCAACCGCACTCCTGGTAGCCGTTGAAACTCCGCGGTTGCCTCGCCGTAGCGCAAGCTAATTATTGCAATTCGTTCCAATTAACGCACATGCCACGTGGCAACCACGCTCAGTCGAACGCTAGCAATGGCGACCAAAGGGAAGACACGAAATTATAACAGCGCTTACAACCTTTCCAGCACGGTGAGTTTTGGTATGTAACCGTCGGTGAACAACAGCGATAACGGCTGTGTGGTCAGAATCTTTGTGGGCCCTTCGTATGACTGTACTGGCAACCAACGTCGAAGAGAGCGATCAGCAATGGCGGCCGACGGCACGACAAAAGCGCTTGTATCTCCATCACCAAGGTGAATTTCGCCACAATTATTGTGTGGTAGTGTCACTACATGATAGCGATCACGACGGTGTAGTCAGAATCTCTGTAGACCTTTCCTGCATGCTGTGAAGTTTGATTATTTAATTATTTAGATTATTTCGAGGGGCAACCGCACTCCTGGTAGCCGATGCAACGCCGCGGTTGCCTCGCCGTAGCGAAGCTAATTATTGCAATTCGTTCCAATTAACGCACATGCCACGTGGCTCAGTCGATCGCGAGCAATGGCGACCAAAAGGAAGACAAGACAGCACTCACAAGTTAGCCAGCACGGTGAGTTTTGGCATGTAAGCGTCAGTGAACGACAGCGATCACGGCTGTGTGGTCAGAATCTTCGTGTGCCTGTCCTAAGAATGGTACTGCCACCGGAAGTCGGAGAGAGCGCTCGAGCAATGGCGGCCACGGCGAGACAAAAGCGCTTGTATCTTCACCACCAAGGTGAGTTTCGCCACAATTATTGTGTGGTTGTGTCACTGCATGATAGCGATCACGATGGTGTAGTCAGAATCTCTGTAGACCTTTCCTGCGTGCTGTGAGGTTTGATTATTTAATTATTTAGATTATTTAGATTATTTACGCCGCACAATTTTTCCTATACCAGGAGTGTAACGAGGGGCAACCGCACTCCTGGTAGCCGCGATGCAACCGGTTGCAACTCGCTGGGTGGTCATATAGTCTTTGTGGCAATGAAACTTTGAAAGTTGAAGAGAGTGCTCGAGCAATGGCGGCTGAAGGGAAGACAAAAGCACTCACAACTCCACTACCAAGATGAATTTCAGCAACAAAATTGTACGGTTGGGTCACTGCACGATAGTGATCATGAAGATTTAGTCAGAACCTTTGTAGGTCCTTCCTGCGGGCTGGGAGGTTTTTTATTTGTTTATATTTGCTTTATTAGCGAGGGGCAACCGCACTCCTGGTAGCCGCGATGCAACCGGTTGCAACTCGCTGGGTGGTCATATAGTCTTTGTAGCAATGAAAGTTTGAAAGTTGAAGGGAGCGCTCGAGCAATGGCGGCTGAAGGGAAGACAAAAGCACTCACAACTCCACTACCAAGATGAATTTCAGCAACAAAATTGTACGGTTGGGTCACTGCACGATAGTGATCATGAAGATTTAGTCAGAACCTTGGTAGGTCCTTCCTGCGGGGTGGGAGGTTTTTTATTTGTTTATATTTGCATTATTAGCGAGGGGCAACCGCACTTCTGGTAGCCGCGTTGCAACCGGTTGCAGCTCGATGATAGCGCAAGCTAGGTATTGCAACACATTCCAATTAACGCACATACCACGTGAGGACCATGAGCGCTCGCGTCGATCGATTGAGCTGAGTCAGCAATGGCGGCCCAAGGAGATCGAGAAGACACGAAACTTGTTATACAGCGCTCACAACTTCGCCAGCCCGGTGAGTTTTGGCATGTAAGCGTCAGTGAACGGCAGAAACTTCGCGTGCCTTTGCTAAGAATGGTACTGCCACCGGAAGTCGGAGAGAGCGCTCGAGCAATGACGTCCACGGCGAGACAAAAGCGCTCATATCTCCACCACCAAGGTGAGTTTCAGCACCAAAATTGTACGGTTGGGACAGTGCATGATAGCGATCATGAAGGTGTAGTCAGAATCTTCGTAGGCCATTCCTATCACTCGAACGAGTTATTTATATTATATTACATTACGCGGCACTTTATTTCCTATACCAGGAGTGTAACGAGGGGCAACCGCACTCCTGGTAGCCGTTGCAACTCCGCGGTTGCCTCGCAGTAGCGCAAGCTAATTATTGCAATTCGTTCCAATTAACGCACATGCCACGTGGCAACCACGCTCAGTCGAAAGCAAGCAATGGCGACCAAAGGGAAGACACGAAATTATAACAGCACTTACAACCTTGCCAGCACGGTGAGTTTCGGTATGTAACCGTCAGTGAACAACAGCGATTACGGCTGTGTGGTCAAAATCTTTGTGGGCCCTTCGTATGACTGTACTGGCAACCAACGTCGAAGAGAACGATCGAGCAATGGCGGCCGACGGCACGACAAAAGCGATTGTATCTCCATCACCAAGGTGAGTTTCGCCACAATTATTGTGTGGTTGTGTCACTGCATGATAGCGATCACGATGGTGTAGTCAGAATCTCTTTAGACCTTTCCTGCGTGCTGTGAGGTTTGATTATTTAATTATTTAGATTATTTAGATTATTTAGATTATTTATTTACGCGGCACAATTTTTCCTATACCAGGAGTGTAACGAGGGGCAACCGCACTCCTGGTAGCCGTTGCAACGCCGGCTGGGACTCGCCGTAGCGCAAGCTAAGTATCGCAGTTAGTTCCAATTAACGCACATGCCACGTGGCAACCACGCTCTGTCGATCGCTAGCAATGGCGACCAAAGGGAAGATACGAAGTTATTACAGCACTCACAACTTAGCCAGCACGGTGAGTTTTGGCATGTAAGCGTCAGTGAAGGACAGTGATCACGGCTGTATGGTCAGAATCTTTGTGGGGCCTTCGTAAGACTGTACTGGCAACCAACGCGATCGAGCAATGGCGGCCGACGGCACGACAAAAGCGCTTGTATCTCCACCACCAAGGTGAGTTTCAGCACAATTATTGTGCGGTTGTGTCACTGCATGATAGCGATCACGACGGTGTAGTCAGAATCTCTGTAGACCATTCCTGCGTGCTGTGAGGTTTGATTATTTAATTATTTAGATTAGTTAGATTACGCGGCACAATTTTTCCCCTACCAGGAGTGTAACGAGGGGCAACCGCACTCCTGGTAGCCGTTGCAACGCCGGCTGCGACTCGCCGTAGCGCTTATCGCAGTTAGTTCCAATTAACGCACAAGCTATTGCCACGTGGCAACCACGAACGCTAGCAATGGCGACCAAAGGGAAGACACGAAATATAACAGCACTTACAACCTTGCCAGCACGGTGAGTTTTGGTATGTAAGCGTCAGTAAACAACAGCGATTACGGCTGTGTGGTCAGAATCTTCGTGGGCCCTTCGTATGACTGTACTGGCCACCAACGTCGAAGAGAACGATCGAGCAATGGCGGCCGACGGCACGACAAAAGCGCTTGTATCTCCACCACCAAGGTGAGTTTCAGCACAATTATTGTACGGTCGTGTCACTGCATGATAGCGATCACGACGGTGTAGTCAGAATCTCTGTAGACCTTTCCTGCGTGCTGTGAGGTTTGATTATTTAATTATTTAGATTAGTTAGATTACGCGGCACAATTTTTCCCATACCAGGAGTGTAACGAGGGGCAACCGCACTCCTGGTAGCCGTTGCAACGCCGGCTGCGACTCGCCGTAGCGCAAGTATCGCCGTTAGTTCCAATTAACGCACATGCCACGTGGCAACCACGCTCAGTCGAACGCTAGCAATGGCGACAAATTAAAAGGGAAGACACGAAATTATAACAGCACTTACAACTTTGCCAGCACGGTGAGTTTTGGCATGTATTAAGTGTCAGTGAACAATGGCGATTACGGCTGTGTGGTCAGAATCTTTGTGGGCCCTTCGTATGACTGTACTGGCAACCAACGTCGAAGAGCGATCGAGCAATGGCGGCCGACGGCACGACAAAAGCGCTTGTTTCTCCACCACCAAGGTGAGTTTCAGCACAATTATTATACGTTTGTCTAACTGCATGATAGCCATCACAACGGTGTAGTCAGAATCTCTGTAGACCTTTCCTGCGAGCTATGAGGTTTGATTATTTACATTAATTAGATTAATTAATTACGCGGCACAATTTTTCCCCTACCAGGAGTGTAATTTACGCGGCAAAATTTTCTCTATACCAGGAGTGTAACGAGGGGCAACCGCACTCCTGGTACTAGCCGTTGCAACTCCGCGGTTGCCTCGCAGTAGCGCAAGCTAATTATTGCAATTCGTTCCAATTAACGCACATGCCACGTGGCAACCACGCTCAGTCGAAAGCAAGCAATGGCGACCAAAAGGAAGACACGAAATTATAAGAGCACTTACAACCTTGCCAGCACGGTGAGTTTCGGTATGTAACCTGGTGTTAAGTTGTGCTATCACATTCGGATGACATGCACTGACAGTCATGCACATGCATCTGCTCCATGTATAGGCCTAGGAACACATGCGCATGCAACTGTTCCATGCACATTCGACAACTGTAATGTGTACTCGCTCAGGCTCGCCCCACAATGTTCTGCATTCGTCTAGTTTAATTAATTGGGGCGAGCGTGAGCGAGCCCCACATAGACGAGTTCAATGTGAATTTTCTTTATTTCTATATTTCTACGAGGGGCAACCGCACTCCTGGTAGCCGTTGCAACGCCGGCTGCGACTCGCCGTAGCGCTTATCACAGTTAGTTCCAATTAACGCACAAGCTATTGCCACGTGGCAACCACGAACGCTAGCAATGGCGACCAAAGGGAAGACACGAAATATAACAGCACTTACAACCTTGCCAGCACGGTGAGTTTTGGTATGTAAGCGTCAGTAAACAACAGCGATTACGGCTGTGTGGTCAGAATCTTCGTGGGCCCTTCGTATGACTGTACTGGCCACCAACGTCGAAGAGAACGATCGAGCAATGGCTGCCGACGGCACGACAAAAGCGCTTGTATCTCCACCACCAAGGTGAGTTTCAGCACAATTATTGTACGGTCGTGTCACTGCATGATAGCGATCACGACGGTGTAGTCAGAATCTCTGTAGACCTTTCCTGCGTGCTGTGAGGTTTGATTATTTAAATATTTAGATTAGTTAGATTACGCGGCACAATTTTTCCCCTACCAGGAGTGTATTATTTCTATATTTCTATATATATATCGTACGTCGTGCCGTAAATCACTTCCTGCTCGTATTTTGCGTGTTCTTGCGTCATGCGTTATTTCCAAACTGAGTTCACTTCCTGCTCGTGCGTTGATATCGTCCAACTGAGACGCGAACTATGAGCAGTCTACCTCAACAAGGCCTTGCAAGGATGGAGACTATAGTGGGGCGGTGAGTGGCTAAAGCATTTCATGAAGACGGGGAGAGCGCTTCAGTGAGACCAAGGAAGGTGATCCTCCTTGAACTCACAATCCCCTATAACTCGCCGGAGTCCCTTTCAATGATGCTAAGCCATGCAACTGCTCAGAGGATGGGAAGTTGACTGCCCTGCACACGGTAACACTAAACTCACTGTGACCAGTCATGACAGATCTGGCATCAGCAGAGAACGAGGAAGTCATCCTCGGTGGCAACAACAGAGACAGAGACCGCTCCTGGACCTACCTGCCAGACTGCTTCAACGCTGTGAAGTGCATGCACGAGTGTCATAACTTCTGGTGTGATCTGTGTCGTTAAGTTGTGTTATGCTCCCCGTCAGACTCACATTCTGATGACATGCACATGCAACTGCTCCATGCACATTCAGCACAATGTCATGCAACTGTTCCATGCAAATTCAGCACCTGCATGTACTCGCTCACGCTCGCCCCACAATGTCCTGCATTCCCCTAGTTACATTACGCGGCACTTTATTTCCTATATCAGGAGTGTAATATCTATCGTACGTCGTGCCGTAAATCACTTCATGCTCGTATTTTGCGTGTCAATGCGTCATGCGTTAATTCAAACCACAAACGTTGCAACGTCAACGACCATAGACACGAACCATGAACGGTCTACCTCAACAAGGATGGAGACTATAGCGCGCGGTGAGGGGCTATATAAAGCATTTCATGAAGACAGGGAGAGTGCTTCAAGCGATCTCATGTCCTGTGCATGCAGAGCACATCATGGTGTGCATTAGCTAGCTAGCATGAATTCAGGCTTTAATAGCTATAAACCATCACGGTGTGTTAGACTGCTGCTTCAGCTATTGCCAGAGGATGGGAACTTGACTGGCCTGCGCTCGGTAACACTTACCTCACTGTGACATGCAGTCAAGACACAGATCTGGCATCAGCAGAGAATGAGAGAGTCGCCCTCTGGTGGCGACAACAAAGACAGAGATCTCTCCTTGACCTACCTACCAGACTGCCTCGGCTAACCTGATTCGCAGTTGCTGTGAAGTGCATGGGTGTACTTTTAGTGTCATAACTTCTGTGTCCTTAAGTCGTGCTATGCTCTCCGTCACATTCAGATGACATGCACTGACAGTCATGCACATGCATCTGCCATGTAGGAACACATGCTCATGCAACTGCTCCATGCACATTCGACAACTGTACTCGCTCAGGCTCGCCCCACAATGTTCTGCATTCGTCTAGTATAGAATGGAAGGCAATGTGGGTCTAGTCACTTATCAAAGCCCTTTCAAGAATCTGATTCTGACACCACTGATTCAGATGCCACTATAGATGTGATAGCTCCAAAGATGTTATTGAACACGCTATCACATTCAAATGCATAGCTATATAATATGTACTACCAAATGTGGTGACTACCAAAACGTTTTGAGTAAGGCTAGAAATAAGGAGTTGTCGTTGGGAGTTTAATTTCAGTCAGGTTAATGGCTAGTCCCATTGACAAGACAGCAATAGCAATTCAGTGTTACATGAATGGAAAATGGAATACCAGGCCTAGGAGCGCATGAGCCACCAAAGGCTTCGGCGGCTCATGCGCTCCTGATAATACCGCAGAAGTACTAGTCCATGATGCGCTAAGCAAAAATTAAATTTAGATATAGTGCATAGGCTGCATGGATACGCCAAACAATGATCACTTTCACAGGCACAAAATTCCATGGTCCATGGGGTAATCTGGAATTGTCAGAGTTGATAGTTTGAAGTCTTCAGGAGACATATATGTATATATAGCTGCACAACATTTCCAGTGTGAACTAAAATCCATGAAAGTGCTGATAGCAGCCACGCATAGCTTCAAAGCTGATGGGGTTGTCACAATCCACACATCCTTATAAACCTCCATCTTTGTTGTATCCAGTGGTGCAAGTCTCATGTCCATAGGTTGTAGGGTTCAAGAGATATGACTACGAATTCACCCATGTAAACCAAATTCACGCATATTGGTTGAGTCGAGGGGCTCATTGCTCCAAATCTGATGGGGTTGTCACAATACTTCCACATGATTTACAAACCTCAGTCTTTGTTGTATCCAATGGTGCAAGTCTCATGTCCATAGGTCGTAGGATTCAGGAGATATGACAACACGAAGTCACCCACATAAACCAAATTCACACATATTGGTTGAGTTCGGGGGCTCATAGCTCCAAATTTAATAGGGTTGTCACAATACTTCCACACGAATTTACAAACCTCAGTCTTTTTTGTATCCAATGGTGCAAGTCTCATGTCCATAGCATGTAGCGTTCTTGAGATACGGCCACACAAAGTCACCCACATAAACCAAATTCACACAAATTGGTTGAGTTCAGGGGCTCATTGCTCCAAATCTGATGGGGTTGTCACAATATTTCCACATGTATTTACAAACCTCAGTCTTTGGTGCATCGAATGGTGCAAGTCTCGTGTCCATAGCATGTAGCGTTCTCGAGATATGGCAGCATAAATTCACCCACGCAAACCAAATTCATGAAACATGGTTGACTTCAGGGGCTCAAAGCTCCAAATCTGAAGGCCATGATGTGGCTATTTTCTGAAATTACAGAGATGGGGCTTCCATCAGGCGCAGGTCCGATCACCATAGCACCCTGTATTCTTGAGTGGGTGTGCTGAACCGCAAGACTATAGCACAGCTACCGCACCGACTAATGGCTCACCATGAACGCGGCTAGTGTCCCTGAAACGCCGCTCTTCCCTTGGGAACTGCATTCCAGACAGATCTCACGAATTATGTTCTCTCTGCCTGTGTTTGTTCTTGAAATAAAAATTTCGTGACTATAAAGTACTTAATGCAGCCCCTCCCACCACTCTGCTTGTCATATAATTTGTAATGCGTTTGTGTACTTACAACAATCATTGAGATATGAAAACCATATGCTTTGGATTGACTCTATTCCTGCTTTGTAACTAATTAGCCATTTCATGATCAATAGGCTTGCTCCGAGTGATGAGCAACACATTAATTGCTCTGCATGTCCGAGTTCTTGCTTGTAAGAAATCAAATATCGTAGGGTCTATGCAGGTTTTAACTCATTCCGGGGGGGGGGGGGGGGGGGGGGGGGTCAATGTGACCCTTATCTCCCGTGTGACCTCACCAAAGGTACTAGGGGTAGGAGGAAAACTTATTTAAATACAGATGTACTCATGCAGTGCTAGCTGCAGTTTACACTTCAACTAGTAAACACATTCCGATAGCGATGCCACAGGTTACTGATTGCAAAGCACTATACAGCCTAAGGTAAGATATAGCAAATCAGCTTATGACTATTATACCACGAAACCTCGGACACAATTTACAAACAATAATTATTTTCAAGGTCCCAAATAATCAGTGGTTTCAACCTCCGAGAAGAGGACAACCTCCCTGTACAGGATTACACTGTTGTATGATGCAAGGTGTGTTTGATCATGCCGGGTGCATCATCTGTCATTATGTCTGTAATATATTCGGACGCAATCTCTCTCGATCGATTAAACAAGTTGTTCGCAGGACTGTCAAATCACTTCTCGTTGTTGCAAGTACAATCAGAGGATCAAGGAGGAATACGCACATGGTCACGCACGTGATACAATCAATCAATAATTATCCAACACTCCACCCGTTGACCAAGTGTGGTCAACAGTAGTTACACAAATCAAAGCTACAATAAACATGTTCAGTCCTCACTGTTCAGTTCAGCCACGCAGGCTGCAATTCGATCTCGTGCTCTCTTTGCTGCGACTCTTGAAGATCGACTGACTGGTATCTGCTCTGGTAGTCGTTGCGGCTGTGGCTCCACTGGATGATCTGCAGCTGAACTTGCACTGTCTCCGCAGGTCACCTCAAGGGGATACAAGCACTTTAGTGGACGTTTGAGCAGGGTGGATTGTGTATTGACTCGGAATTCTGGCAATGGTGGGGGCGATGGTGCATGATAGGGTGGACAATCAAATCGTCGGCACAGAACACATTTGTGTATCATTCGTTTGACAACCTGCCTGCCCTTGACTATCCAATACTTTGCGCGGGTCTCAGTGAGCGTCTCTTTCACCCCATTGTGCATCACTCGTTCATGAACCTCTCTCACTATAAGGCTCGTTAGGGGGTGCTTCTTGCACAACAGAACAGGATGACGAGTTGGGACGGGTAGGTCAGCATTGCCAAGTCTGCCCTTGCAGCGGAGGAGTCCATTTTCATCGACATGCAGACCAAAACTGCTTCTTCCACATTTCAAACTTCCCTTCCTCCACGAGTGATCTCTGTGACTCCTGCAACCACAATATCTCCGGATCAAGTAAGTCGGCTGCAGTCACATCTGTGCTGGGCAATACATCAAGTTTCTTGGCTTTGCACTTCAACATCTTCACAAACTTCATCACATAGGCGGTGACCCTCAGCAAGTGTGGGAGACTGCTATAGTCTTTGTTCCACTAAGGCAACAAGCTGCTGTATCTGTGGTCTGTTCGTCTTCCCTCACCGCTGCATGATGTGGGAGATAGTGTACTGCTCTGTCTTCTGGAGCGTCTCCTTCCCGTACAACCTCCACGATGCCCTTGTTGATTTGGTCTCTGAGGACTGTGTCATATTGACGGAGGATCTGTGGGTTCTGTCGCAGTCGTTTGAGTAGCCCGTTCAATCTTTTCTGGCTCAGCTCACAGTTGTCAGGTAGGAGGTGATCTTCTGCTTCCATGGAAGCTGAACTTGGTATCTTCCATCCTTGAACACTAGGGTCTTCTCAAATTCTTCATAGACTGACAGTTCATCTTCCACAATTCCAAGGGTCTCTAGGTCCCAGAACATCTTCAGCCTCCAGATGGTCGAGGTCTTGCTTGCTGTCTGGAGCATCCTGCACACCAACTATCAAGGGGTGGGTTGAGATAAGGTTAACAGCAGCATCTGCTTGGGGCACTCCCCAGGAGAAACAGGTCTATGCAGGAGAAAGTGCCAAGGAGAAACAGGTCTATGCAGTCACGTACACAGCTACATGCACCTGTACACGTCCAGCAAGAAAGCAATTGTGTACCTGTGTGTGTGTGTGTGTGTGTGTGTGTGTGTGTGTGTGTGAGTGTGTGTGTGTGTGTGTGTGTGTGTGTGTGTGTGTGTGTGTGTGTGTGTGTGCGCGAGCGTGTGTGCGAGTGCATGTGTGATGTCATAAAAGTGACAACAGCTATCCTGTCCAACCTGTGGATTTTACCTATACAGAGTGATTCCCAAGCTTGAGAACAAGGCCATCTACTGCTACTCGTTTGTCGCACTCGGCATTGTTACTCGTGCTTCGCACTCGTAACAATACTACAGCAACAAACTCGTGACATTTTCTGGCACCCTCAAAACACTTGGAGGTAATACAGCATAGCAGAGTGATCTGCTGTGTCAGGTAACGGGCAACACTGAAACCCATTCAAATTGTCAGGTCATGTATAATTTCCGACCTGGGGACAACTCGAACATACTCTGAGGTGCATGCCCAGACCCTTCCCTTCCCCCAGTGTGAAGGATCTGGTTCCGAGACTATATAGAGGACTTCACTAGCCTCGCCGGCCAGCCTCAGTGAGACTAGCATGTAGCACAGCTATAGTCTCGCGGGCCAGACCCTCCCCATAGTAGTCTCGCGGGCCAGACCCTCCCCATAGTAGTCTCTCGGGCCAGCCTCTAGATCTCACCAGAGTCTGGCCTGCGAGACTATCCCCGTAGTGGGTGTGCTGAACCGAGAGACTATAGCACAGCTACCGAACCGACTAATGGCTCACCATGAACGCGGCTAGTGTCTCTGAAACGCCGCTCTTCCCTTGGGAACTGCATTCCAGACAGATCTCACGAATTATGTTCTCTCTGCCTGTGTTTGTTCTGGAAATAATAATCACGTGACTACAAAGTACTTAATGCAGCCCCTCCCACCACTCTGCTTGTCATATAATTTGTAATGCATTTGTGTACTTACAACAGGTTGCGTGTAAAACGCGGAACGTGGAATGGAATGGAACGTGGAATGGAACATGGAATGGAACGTGGAACGGATGTAAAATGTCCTAATAAGTCTAATAAGCGTGTTAATTAATTGGGGCTGGCGCGAGCGAGCCTGCGCATGCAGTATTAGTCGGCATAGACAGTGCAAGAGTCGAGTCAAGGGAGATGGTGGCTGATGACAATCGTCGCGCGAGTGACAACCTGGCTACGCGAGGCTACCCGTCACTACGCCTGATGGAGAATTTCGTGTAGGTTGACCGATCAGCGAAGTGAAGCAGGGCTATTGTCTTCTGACAAATATTCAAGCACGAGTAGCATCACTAGTGTAAGCTGTATGAACGTGTACCGTGCTAGTGCTATAGACCTAGCTGTGCTGCTATGCTGGCCCGCTCACGCTTATTCGCACTCAGACGAAGACCGTAATTATAGCCCTGCTTCACTCGGATGGCATAGTCATGTCAGCTAACATCTTGTTGTCTACTGTGAACCTCTCACATCCAGGGCATACAACCTGCCGGTAGTCTCGCGTGGCCAGGCGCCTAGGCTGAGCTCTCTCTCACGGTCACCATGACTCGACTGCGCGAGACTTCGCTTGCGCCAGCTCCAATTAACGCCCA